>CM046458.1:41168230-41258230 GCA_025506515.1 Flaveria trinervia | reverse complement strand
CATGCGACTGAGTGTCCATGCGCCTAAATAGTCCATACGCCTAAATAGTCCATACGCCTAAATAGTCCATAAGCCTGAACAACTTCATGCGAATAACTCAGTAGCACGACTGAACACTCAGTCGTGCGAATGGATTAACCGCACGGACTCATCCGCATTTGTTCCAGACCAAAAAAAAGAGTCTGGAACAGCTTCTTGCACAAATTTGAAGATGAGCAAAGCATATTCACCCTGAGGTTCTTTTGTCAAATAAGTTCGATGTATACCCCATTATTCGTCGGACTTCCAGAATAGGTGAATGTAATTGGAACACGAAAGAGAGAAGAGAAGATGTCAGCAGTTGGTGCTGATTTTGTGGGGTAGTCAGGAGCATCTGACTACTTATGGGCCAATCAAGTTATATTTATCCGCACAGAAAGGATTCTGCTTCTTAGGGGGAATCCTTGTATAGAGAAAGTGAAGACGTGATCAGAAAGTGATGATGTGAACCGGTTTCCGATGATGAATCTTCATGCACGCTGATTTGGTTGATATTGTCAGCTGTGGAACCTTCAACCTTTTGCCTAATACACCGTGTGAAGACGCAAGGTGAGCACAATGTCTATATATTGGGATATGCTAAATGTGAGGGGGAATTTCTGCTTGTGGTGATGTTAATCAGGTTAGCCTGTATGAAGATTTGAAGCAATGGAAAACTGTTCGTATCATTATCTGGAAAAATCAGTCATATGGGGAATCTTGCTGCTATGATGGTGTTCTGCAAAGTAAACGAAAGCTATTGTGCCTAAATTCATTTTCAGGGATATGGTAGTAACCTGACGGATCGGCAACGTTGGCTAATATGGTTTTTGTTTGATTCTATTGGCAACCAGAGCAAAGATTAACTAAAGATTGTAAGAGGTGTTATCTACTATTCGCAAACAACGTCCAAGGGGGAATTTGTTGGAGCATATATAGTCATACATAGTGTGTCTGTCTCTTGTCGAATAGTTTAGGCTTAATGTTATACACCTGATATGTTGTAAACACATGAAACTAGGTCATTCGCAGGAGCATATGCGAATGAGACTCAGTCGTACGACTGAGCCATGCTAATGGACCAGTCGTGCGACTGAGAGATGCGATTGGGACATTCGTAAGATTGAACCATAAGTATGGTCCAGTCGTACGATTGAACCATATGTATGTCCAGTCGTACGATTGAACCATACGCATGGTCCAATCGCACGAATGGGCCCAGTCGCTTCTAATATGGGTCGAGGCCTATATATATCAGTTTCAATGTGTAGAGAAAAAGAGGATTCTCTAAAGGGTTTCAGAGAGAGTCTGCCCAGAAGCCTAGGGCTGCCAGATGAGAGGGGAGATCATGCTCGATCTTCCCCTTGCCAAGAGTCTTTATTCTTATGTTGTAACGAGCTTGTAATCGTTAGGTTTTATCAATGAAACCATTCAACTATAGTTCGTATTATTGTTTGACTTTTGGTTTGATGTTGTTTATCCTTCCGTCAAGAACATGCTCGGATGTTTATCGATCTAAGAAACCGACTTCACAGATAATAATAAGAATATAAGATTTAGTACAACGTTCAACCTAAGATTTAGTCTTAGGTTTAAAATAATGATATGATTTAACGACAAAATATGGATTGGGGTTTCAATTGGGATTTGAGGTTTTTAATAATTAAGTTAAATAATGTCACACCCCAACCTTGACGGCGGAAACACCAAGATGTGAGAGTTAAGATCGTTCACAGCCACATAACGCTATTATTAAATCCAAATATAATAATTATAAGTTCCAAATGTAACACTACCAGCATAAGTCTCAAATAAGAAAAACAACAATGCATAAAAAGAAATAATTCAAGTTCATTCATTTATTTAACTAGGTCCATTCCTAGGTGTGAATAAGCTTCAAAGGTAGCAATCAAACTTGCGTGTTTCCCGAAACATGTTAAAAATAAAAGGTCAACATAATGTTGGTGAGATTTCTATTGTTTTCAATACATAAGTATATAAAAGAAGATAATTCATGTTCTAGGTTAGAGAACAAAATAACAAGAGATGTAAGACAGAATGCACAATCAAACCTTGACAGTTTTACAAGTCTCAACGTTTACAAGTTTATACGATTAGCTAAGTGTACTTGGATTAACCAAGCAAGCTTGTCAGGCCCATAGATCTACAATGTAGCCAGGCTAGCAATAGTTAATAATTCTACATATAATCGTCAATACATGGTAATTACAAAGATCAACTAACCTCAACATATAAGTGAATTGCCATAAGTTTACAAGAATCAAATGTTTTACAAGTGTAACGATTATAGCGTAACATGTTTCATCCCAAAGTATGAAAATATGAAAAGGGGGTATAGAAATACTCACATGATCAAATAAGTATATATTGGATGATTAATAAGAAATAATAACTAGCGTCATTTCAACGTAGACCTTCACAATGCACAATATATATATATATATATATATATTCAAGATTTTTAAGCCTAATAACAATTTTAAGGATTAAACGTGAACTAGGATTTTAATTTGGTATTTGGGGTTTGTCAAACAATTATATTTAACGAATGAAAATCAAATATATTTTCATGGAATAAATGATTAGAAAATATATTTATATTATATGAAGTTATGAAAGAGAATATATTTACATTAATTTGAAGAATTTAGATATAAGTTGAAATATAGTTTTATAACTAAATGAGATTAACACGTTTTGAACAATAATTAAAGAAAAATAATGTGTGAACTAACAACTATTTTAAATTCATGAAAGTAACCAAGTACAACCTTTGTTAAAATATTCCACAAAACATAATATTTAATTGTTTAATTATTTAATTTCTTTAAAAATAATACAGAAAATAATTTGATGTTTTTAAAAATATTTAAAGTTTACAAAACCCCTCTTTATATTAATTAGAAATTTTTCAGAATTTTATTTGGGGCTAAAAACCTTTAAAAAAATACATAAGGTTGCCCGGGTTCGAACCCGAGACCTCATGTAGGGAAGGAGAGTAACTTAACCAATAGACCAAGGCCGTAGCCATGGTTATTATTGATTTCCATTTGTTTTAAACCCAATTCAAAAGGTTTCCCCCCATTTTCAAGAACCCTAAAATTAGCCGAACCAAATTGAGTATCAATTCGATGTTGTTAACGAATTTATTCATGGGGCTTTTGTTCCCCATGATAAAACGATTGTATAGGTGGGTTCAATTAATCATTTTGGTTAGATATTGAAGATGCACACGACAATGAACACGTCGCAACCGAACAGTGATCAACCGATGGTTATTTGTTGATGATAACTCAATTAATCTTTTATGAATCTTCAATTGGTGTACTAGACCAAAAGCCCCTTGCCGATTTCGAGTTTCAACGTCCAAACGATGGTGTTCTGGTGAATTGCACGTCGCGGATGAAGAGTGAATCAAGGAGATGTTGGTGTTCGTTTTAGGTGAAATTGTGATTGGTGAACGTTTAGAAACACTTAGTCGATTGATTAGGTGTGTTTAATTAGGTTATTATTAAGATTTAAGGGTCGAACGGTTATGGAATTAAAGGTATCGGTTTTTCAATCGTTCGATCTTTATAACCAGTGTTTAAAACCCGATTAAGTGTTGCATTTGGTTCGCATAACACCCTCGAAAGATCTAGATTAGTGTTATGATTAAAACGGTTGATTACCGCGTGTTTAGGACTCGCTAGAATATTGGCCGGAAGTTGGCCGGAAATTCGTGAAAGGGATGAGGTGGAGGGGTAGCTTTGTACCTTTGAGATTTACACTTTGGCCCCTCGAACTTTGTGTTGTTATTATTTCATGCATAAACCCTCTATTTAAAGTTTTTAAAATGACAATGAGGCCTTTTTGACTTATCAAATCCAAATTTTAAACATTTTTAAGTTTAATAATTTTTTTTTACAAATTATTATTATTAATTAACAATATTAATACTATATTATTATTATTTTAGGTATTATTATTATTGTATAATTTTATTGATATCATTTCATTTATTAATAATATAATCTTTATTATCATTATTGTTTATTATTATTATTATTATTATTATTATTGATATTATTATTATCATTTATTATTATTATTATCTATTATATAATTGTTGATACATATATGTACCTAGATCCTGATCTGAATGTAATATGTCTTACACTTATGTAATTAATGGGTATTTAATGAAATACAAAATGTTTGGTTGTGTTTATAATGTTTAATATTTTATTAATGAGTTGTTTAACCCATATTGACTTAATTATATAGGTTTGTGATTGTTTGAAGTGTTATGCATAATGTTATAATAATGAATACATTCAAACTTGGTGAAGTGAAGTTCTCATGCGTCCGACTGGACCACACGCCCCAACAGTGGTCATGCGTCCGAATGGCCATGCGACTGAGAGTCCATGCGCCTAAATAGTCCATAAGCCTGAACAACTTCATGCGTCTGACTCAGTCGCACGACTGAACACTCAGTTTTGCGAATGGATCAACAGCATGGCTCAATCGCATGAATGAACTATGCCAATGGTTCAGTCGCCTGAATGAGCAACCCTAACCTATAAATACCACCTAATTCGTGGAAAAACGTAAGCATTGAATCCACTTCGACTCCAGACGTACCCTAGTCATCCAGAAGCCTCTAAGTTCGTACTCCAAGTTCGTACTCCAAGTTAATGAAATACAAAATGTTTGGTTGTGTTTATAATGCTTAATATTTCATCAAGTACCCATTAATTACATAAGTGTAAGACATATTACATTCAGATCAAGATCTAGGTACATATATGTATTAACAAACTCCCCTTGGACCTCGATCTATCTATTGTCTAACATCTTTTATGATTTCCTCAAACTTCTTGTACTTAGCTTCTTTGGTGACTCTTGTGTTTATCTCAAAAACAAAACAAAGTCTTATCACTTTCTAGAACTGTAAAGCTTGTACAATATCCTGTGGGTCGTAGAACAGTGGCCACTTGTATAAAGTATAAACATCTTGTGCTGACAAGTTGGTGAGCCACATCGGGTCAAACACCCTTATAGTTTCCATTGAGACATTCCTGTTCAAGACTATTACGGCCTCTCCCGTTCTCCAATCGTAGTACCACCATTTGAAATATGGAGTGAAGTCCTGTGGCATCTCACGTAGAGGGATCTTAGACATTGTACGTCGTGGACTCCACTTTAGCACTACTCTTGGTTTACCAGTTATGGCATCAACTTCAGATCTTCTTATGTACCTCGTTGGTTGTTAAGGTTTGAAGTTGACCCATGTGGCATGGTACTCCCTCTTTAGAGCAGCTTCAAACCAGCGTGACATCTTACGAGGGTCAGCATATAGCAAGTTTAACTTTGCTAACTAGTTGAGCTCAAAACCTGGAAGAGTCTTCAGATCATGTGGAAATCTAAACTACTCTATTCCCTTCTCATGTTTAACTGCGTAAACGTTGAGGTCTACAAAATATGCCCACACTATGATCCTGCCTGCCATCTTTTGATGTTTATTGACCTTATACAGTTTGGTGTAAACAGTTGATGTTGTAGCTCTGGGTTGGGCTTTGATTTCTTCAAAACATGCTGCCCATTCAACCTTTTTCATTTTGACTTCGGCGTCTGAGGCTTGGGCCTTCTCTTTATCCTTTTCTGACTCTTTCTCCATCATGTCCAGAGCCTCAAAAGTGTCACTGACAGGAGTGTCTCCCAGATTGGTAATGGTAGTTCCCTCCTTGTCAGTGTACTCTGGATAATGTTGAGTAGTGACATCTTCTATCTCACTCTCATCGACATCCTGAAGCTCATCGTCACTCTCTGTTTGCACAGTTGGAGCATCCTTCACAATTTCATTAGGATTGAGTCAGAACATTTCAGCCAGTTGCTCGTCAGTGAGATCATGAATTATTTCTCCTTCTTCAGTAGTGTAATTCACTGATCTCCTGAAAATCCCCTGCAGATCAAGAATCATCATGAGTTGAGTCTTGATCTGTTGGAGGGGAGCAACATCATATTTATCTCCTTGAAAGTTAGGATCTACTTGATTTAAAACATGTAACACATCAATCATTTAGTCAACACACAGATCAGTAAACATTAATAATAACCATAAACATTAATTACATTAATTAGATACAATATTCCAATACACAAAGTTTAAATAACATAAACAACTATCATATATGTACCTAGATCCTGATCTGAATGTAATATGTCTTACACTTATGTAACTATTGGGTACTTAATGAAATACAAAAATGTTTGGTTGTGTCTATAATATCTAATATTTCATTACTGAGTTGTTTAACGCACTATTTGGTTTGGTTTAACACGTTAATCAGTTGGTTTTTTGGTCACATACTTGATCTAGGTCCAAGGGGGAGTTTGTTGATACATATATGTACCTAGATCCTGATCTGAAAGTAATATATCATACACTTATGTAACTATTGGGTACTTAATGAAATACAAAAATGTTTGGTTGTGTCTATAATGTTTAATATTTCATTACTGAGTTGTTTAACGCATATTGACTTAATTATATAGGTTTGTGATTGTTTGAAGTGTTATGCATAATGTTATAATAATGAATACATTCAAACTTGGGGAAGTGAAGTTCTCATGCGTCCGATTGGACCATGCGCCCCAACAATGGTCATGCGTCCGAAAGGCCATGTGACTGAGTGTCCATGCGCCTAAATAGTCCATACGCCTGAACAACTTCATGCGTCTGACTCAGTCGCATGACTGAACACTCAGTTGTGCGAATGGATCAACCGCATGGCTCAATCGCACAAATGAACCATGCCAATGGTTTAGTCGCCCGAATGAGCAACCCTAACCTATAAATACCACCTAATTCGTGGAAAAACGTAAGCATTGAATCCACTTCGACTCCAGACGTACCCTAGCCGTCCAGAAGCCTCTAAGTTCGTACTCCAAGTTCATAGTACGTTGTAGATCGATTCTCAATCGATTCTTGACGTTAGATTCAATTCGTTATTGTGTCTACGTGCGTTCTCACTGATTGGATCGCCAATCAAATAGGATTCCGCACTATTTGATTAGGTTTAACACGTTAATCAGTTGGTGTTTGGTCAAATACCAAATCCTGACAAGTGGTATCAGAGCTATAGGCTCTTGATTACGTGTTGATTCAATCGTTTTGATAAAAAATTGTGTTTCTACATAAAAACGCAATCTTTTTGTGTCTAACGGAGTCTTGGGAGTTTCCTGATCGAAAAGTATAGTTTTTCCGGCATACGGCTATTAGGGTTTGATAAAATTCGAGTTTTTACGGCCAAAACAAGTTTAACCTACGAATTATCAAACTTCAGCAGGTTCAGTCACACGATTGGCTCAATCGCAACTGAGTTCATACGCATCCTTCAACCGCACGATTGAACTCATTCGTACCCTCATTCGTACGACTGAGATCTTCATTCGGACCGCTCAACCGCATGGCTCAATCGCACGAATGAACCATGCCAACGGTTCAGTCGCCCGAATGAGCAACCCTAACCTATAAATACCACCTAATTCATGGAAAAACGTAAGGATTGAATCCACTTCAAGTCCAGACGTACCCTAGCCGTCCAGAAGCCTCTAAGTTCGTACTCCAAGTTCATAGAACGCTGTAGATCGATTCACAATCGATTCGTGACGTTAGATTCAATTCGTTATTGTGTCTACGTGCATTCTCACTGATTGGATCGCCAATCAAATATGATTCCGTACTATTTGGTTTGGTTTAACACGTTAATAAGTTGGTGTTTTGGTAAAATACCAGATCCTAACAATAATAATTATCATTATATGCTTTCAAGTTAAAGACACATTAAATCCATATGCAAAGGTAACCCATGAGTTTCATATTAGGCAAACATGATCCTTACAAGAAGTTAACAAGTTAACTTTTATTAACCCAAAAATACAAGATGTTACAAATAAAATAATGCAATCAATTATGTTTTGATTCAATAAAAATAAAATAAATCAATTAAATAATTAAGATTTAAAACGAACATGAATCGTTAGTGAAATTGAATAATTAAATTTTACTTCAATATTTAATTTATAATAATTATGAAATAATGATGTAGTAAAGTGTGGTAAGTAAATAAATAATTTAATTATTAATTATTTAAACTCATGGTTAAAATAATCAATTATTTAAATAAGTTATTAAAATAACTTATTTGATTTAAAGACTATTTTATGAAATAATAAAATGATAACCATTAAATGACTTTTGTTATAGTTTTTATAATATTAAGCAATTTGTTTTTAAATAAAAATAAAATATTATTTTGTTTAAAATTTTTAGAAATTAAATTAATAATTTCTGGAATAAATTTAATTATTAACACAAATTTTATTTTAATTTAATGGAGTAATTTAATTTCTATAATTTAATTCTCAAAAGAAATGGTTTAAAAAATGATTTGAGGGTGCCCAGGTTCAAACCCGGGACCTCATGCATATGTCTAAGGCTTGTTACCAGTGAGTTGTGTGCCCAAGTCTATTTAAAAGGTCCATTTAAAAATTTTAAAACATTAATTGCTTAAACCCCCAAATCCATATGAACCCTAATTCGGTTTGTATCAAATTGAACATCCAAATGATGTAGTTAACGAAATCAAACATAGGGCCTTGATTCCTCATGGGGAACCGAGTATGATTGTGTGATTAATTACTTGATTAAGGTCGAATTGATGATCTTAGACGATAGAACAAGTCACAACTAAGAGCAGAATTTGATCGAGAGGGTGATGATTCTGTTGGTTCAATTGATGATTGATGATGATTTAGGGATCAAGGATGAGTAGAAGCCCTAGTCAATTGCAACTTATATGGTGCACAAGATGGACTTCGTTAGAGTTGCAGGTATGAAGAAGATGCTGGTCGGGGGCGGTGCGTGGATGTATTTAAGAGAAATTGGAAGTTTAGATAGCTCTAAAACCTCGGTTATAAAGATTACCATTTGTTATATAATGACAATTTTGTTTGTTTCATCTCAAAGGCATTTTTGTTTGTTTCCTTTACTATCACCCGAATTCGATATAGTTTTCATGGTTATGAATCAAAATAATTCCCCCATTACGGATATAATGTTCCCTAATGCGTTTTAGGTCAATAATTTGCCTTAATTAATCAAGTTTCGTGTGACATCGATTTGGTTTTGATTAGAGATTTCGGTTTCAAATTTGGGAATGCTAAAACTAAGTTAATCCAAATTAATGGCGGTCAGAAGTTCGAATCAGTTTCAAGAAGGCAAAGAATCGATTTAATTGGATTTATATTGAAAGATATTATGGTTTTGAGAGTCGCCGGAGCTCACCAGATGATGGCTGGAATTGTGGTACTCGGGGGGGATTTGATTTGGGTTTAAATCAAAGTTACACTTTCATCCCTCAAATTTTAAATTATTATTATTTTATGTCTAAACTTTAAATTAAAGTTACAAGAATTACATTTTGAACCCCAAACCTATAACATCCTAGTTTTAAAATAATTCAAATTATTTATTTATAAACTCCATTAAATTAATACTTAGTTTATAAAAGTTTTATAGACTTTATATATTTGTAAGAATAATAAACTTTATTTATTAATTATTTATTTTAGTTTAATACTTAAAACTCATTTTTTGGAGTTCAACAATGGAATAAACTGAAGCTTAGCAAATCATAATTACAACCAACTAAAAATCTCATTGTACAAAGTTCAGAGACCAAGTTGATTACAACAAAAACAACAATACAAGACAATTCAACATCACAAAGTCAAGATAATTAGAAAAGTCAAAATTAGGTCATGTTATAATAATAATATAAATAGGCTCACTAGTGCATTTTTACAAGTGTGGCTTTTTGTGTGTGTTTCTCATGGTGTAAATCACCATCCAAGGAGAAATCCTCTCCTTTGGGTAGGTTTGATTTCACCAGTCATCTATGATTTTCATTGTAACTTGTTTATCAATATCAATGAAATCATAAAATTATTATTATCCATCTCTTTGTTCTTTGATTTACACACGTCCACCCATCTTAATTTTGATTTCTAGATCTAAACGAGATGAATCATAAGATCCAAGCTCAATGAATTTGAAATATTGATTTAGCATCAATAACGACAAATAAAACTTCGTAAATTTATAAAACTTTATTTTATTATAATTTTTATTTTCAAGATTTGGTTAACCTACACATTAATTGCATATGATTCTTTTAAAATAATTAAAATAATAATAATTTTGCATCGGATGAAACTTCAAAATAGGTTTGAGTTTATGTTTATTGTTTGAAAATAAACGGATGTTACACCACCTGTTCTCCCTCCTGTCTAGATCTTGCTACTGGTCGTAGTTGCTGCCTCCTAGTGGTTAACAACATAGGTTTTTGTAAGTTCCATAGTATTTTTCTTGCTTTCATATGTTATTTTGCTATAAATTTCAAGTAAATTTTGGATGTTTATTTTTTTGATTTTAAATGGGGTATGTTTGACTTAATGTGGGTAGCAGGGTTCTTTATGGTTTACTAGGGTGGTGATTAGTTTTCGGAGGTAAGATATATACGTAGCATTTTAGAGATTGAAAAACTATGTCGTTTGGATAGGGATGATTATTTAATTGGTGTCATACTTTAATTATCAAGTTATATCTTTGAGCATTATTGGTTTAAGCATTCCTTTCACATTAAAATTACATTAAAATGATTAATTTTTTTATTTTCTCAATTAAATAATATTTTTTTAACATTATCATTTCCTTCTCTCTCTAGTCTACACATAATCACCTGAAAACATATTAAAAATTTTATATGGGTTGAAAAATATTTTTTAATATACAAATAAACAATTATCATTTTCTATTTTTTAACTGATAATCACCCACAACCCTAAAATCTCAATGAAAACTTTCACAAGCTGAAAGGTATGAATTTCTCATCTCTATGCATAGATCTAAGCAAGATATATATTCAAATGATGTTTACGTGGTGTTTTAAAAAATAATAATGGTAATTTTACATGTCCATTCATGTAACTCTAGAGATCGATCTTCTCGTTTTTAGGATTTGTTTGATAGCATCAATAGTTTAATTCTTGAACCCTTTTTAATGTTTTATTATACTCTTGGTAGTACGTGTATATTTACATGTTGTATATTTATCAAAACTATGATTTCATACATAAAGATGACATTTTTATGTTTGGTGATGATATTTTAACTTGATTGTTGGTGAAATTGTGTAAATTTCATGTTTATTAGGGAAGCCTAGCTATATGGATCTAGATTTATTATAAGTTTGCACGTTTAGTTTGTACTCGTTATAAGTTCTACCGAATTATGTATCCATCAATTAATAGAAGTTAAATGCTTTATTTGAATTGGATTCGTGCAATTCTTATATAGGCCTTGTCTTTTAGTTTGGGATGTATTGGCCCTTTTATGTTTTGGTTGTGCTTTGGGCTATACTTTTGAAGCCGGGGTATTTACAATCTAAGTTATTCATGTGTTTTGAGTTCTATGCATCCAGTGGCTTCATTATACTTTGAAAAGTTCATAACTACAGAAGGGATAACAGTCACCGAGGTTAGAAAATCACCTCACGTGTGTATTCATCATTCATAAAACAACATACCATTGAGGATGTAGAATCCCGTGGACAACAACTTGTTGGTTCAGAACCAAATGATGAGATGGTTATTGCTACAGAGCATGTTATTGATCTAGTTACTATTAAGGGGATAACAAACATTGCTATAGTTGATCAAGAGCCTATTTCAAATATACCTATTCAGGCTATTGAGGATCAACCTGTATCTTACATTGGAGAGTCGTTTGTAGAGCCTGAGCATATGGTGCCCATTCCAAACCCAATTGATGCTGATGATGATGATTTGGAACACATAGATTTTGATTTTGATTATGCGAATGATAAGGATGATGATGATAGTGATAATGATAATAATGATGATAATGATGATGGTGGAAATGATTATAATGTTCAAGGAGGTGATACAGGTGTTGCTACTATACTTCTGGATCATCAGGAACTACTAATGTCTCCGGAACAAGTCTTGAAGATACAGTTGATTATACACCGTTAGATCATGACACAGAAGCTGAGTATGAGAATGAATTCTACTCATTTCAACATAGTAGTTTGGAAGAAAAAGAGAATGTGGACTATGGATCGTTTGATGATTTGGATGAAGCTGTGTATTATAGTGATATTTTTGGAAATAGCTTAAAAGACTTATTCTCAGATATTCTTATTAAAGAGGGAGAGATTGTTGGAGAATTAAGCACATCAGAGGCCACTGACAAGATATTACACCAAACTAGTCAAATGGATGTTCGTCAAATTAGTAATCTTACATTTGATGCACCTACACCGCCAACTTACATTTATACTCTTCAGCATTCCAAACCTTCACAAGGTATGGAAATTTAGAGCCATTTATCACTTGGGTGTACGATGAGGAAAAGAAGTTGTATGTGATCAAGAGAAGGGCTAGAGTAGTAGAATATTTCCAAGTGAGTACAATTTTCACACTCTTAAAGCATCAGATTTGTAGGCCATGGGACGTGTTCCATTCATTAATCCAAGTAACTATTGGAAGGGTAATTTGATAATGAACATGATTTAGAGATAGAGCAAAACCAACTTCAAAGACTTTAAGGCTGCCAAATCCAAAGTCATTGAAGATGAGAACTAGATTGATCCTAACACCTAGAAACCAACGAAGATAAGGGATTATAGACATCAAAGATATGTATGAAAGATCCCTATACATGCTCAAATGCCAGTTAACAGCTTGTCAAAGCTAATAGGGTTGGAGTTATGAAAAGGAGACGGGTCACGTGTCGATTAAGTGTGTAAATAGGGAGTACCGTGTCATTAACCCTATGGATTTGCTAAAGTTTGGAAACGAAGATTTGATAAGGTTACATGCATGTCCTATTACAGCTGATGAATTAGTTCATTTACTAGCAGCATAGTTCGATTGGTTGATCACAAAGGTCCTAGACAAAAAGATGTATGCTTATAGGGGTAGCTACAAAGTTGATGATATGGACTTCTAAAGAAAATTAATTTACCGAGCCTAGGGGGAGATTGTGAGGGTTGAACCAAGAGGCTCAGGAAATCAAATCAAGATCAAGGTGAAGTTCAAGTTTCAAGTGAAAAGTTAGACTAGCCACACGACAACTATCTATCGCTTGAGAGCTAGGTTCTTGCACGAATGATTGTATTTGCACGAGAACATTTTGCTTTAGTATAAATAGTTAGATTGCTTTTGTATTTAGCATTCTTTTACAACATTCCTGAATTTGTACTCAATTGTAATCTTTAGAATTCAAAGAGCAATAGAAAAGAGATGTTATTTACATTATGTTGAATCATTCTATTCTTCTACTTTTTATCGATAATTGTTTACATTCCGCATACTCAATTATGAGATCGATCTAAATATTGTAACAGTTTTGATAGTGGTGTATCAAAGAATAAAGTTGGTAAGTTTACACCTGCATGCATGTAGCTCTAGAGATCGATCTTCTCGTTTCTAGGATTTGTTTGATAGCTTTAGTAATTGAATTCTAGAACTCTTATTTTAATGTTTTATTATACTCTTAGGGACTAACACGTATGCTTAAATGTTGTATATTTTTCAAAACTATGATTTCACACATAAAGATGACATTTTTATGTTTTGGTTATGATGTATTAACCTGATTGATTGTTGAATTATGTAAATGTCATGTTTAGTCAGGAACCCTAACTATATGGATCTAATTTATTATTAGTTGCATGTTTAGTTTGTACTCGTTATAAGTTCTACCGAATCATGTAACCATCAATTAATCGATGTTAAATGCTTTATTTGAATAAAACTGTTCGGCTTTTAGGGTTGTCACGAGTTGGTGGGGTAGTGAGCTTGCTAGAATTTATAACCTTTATGCATATTGTTTTATCACATTAGTTTACTTAAATTATAATTTCAATTTAATAGAATCTATTTCTTCAAAATTCCAATTCCTCGTGACAAATTAAGTTAATTCCTTTAAATTCAAATTCTTTTGCATCAGGGAGAAAGATTACTACTTTAACTATATTAGATAAAATTAATAGATTGATTTATATCCTTAAACTATACTGTGCCAATTATCAATCATATATGCACAACAAGACATCAAAACCTATTAATTAAAAATAAAGATTCATGCTGCATGAGATGATCATGTGTTGGAACGGAATGAATTACAAAACACGTCACAAAACTTCCTAGTTAACAAAAACGTTCAAAAATTATAACAAAAGAGTTGCAGATATGGCATTCGATCAACGTACTAAGCCAACACAAGGCTTGATCATGGGGTTTCTAAACCTGGTGTGTTGGTCTTTATGAGCCAGGCCCAGCCTCAACACGTCATGCACCTCAAACACTTGTGTTCTTCGCTGTCTCTTGCGGTTTTCTGCCTCCTTGTAGCCTTCTTGCAGCTTTCTTTTTGCGGCTTCAACTTTCTCTTCCACGTCGAAATTAGTCACTGGAAGATTCGGATTACGCAACTCGACTGTTTTAACAGAAGCACAACGCATTCGACGACGTTCCTTTACAAGCGTTGATTGCTTCTTACGCTGTAGCATGGGTTCTTGATCTGGCTTCCTCTTTGTTACTTCACCCACCGGTTTATCCTTTGCAGTGTTAACATTACATAGATTTGTTGGTGGATGTTTGCTCTCTTGCTTCTCTTTCTGCAGTCGATTCTTGCTTGATCCACCACCTTGTTCTCCTTTTTCTTGTTGAAAAACATACACACGATCATCATTGGCAATCATCCACTCGTCAACCACACGTCTCCATGATACGATGAGCATCCTCCCAATCCGCCTAACATCCTTCGACGACACCATGTGATCATGTCCAACGCTGCTAACAGATTTTCCGATCATGGTTGCTTCAAGAACTTTCATGGAGACCACCATTTGTTTAAGCTTCTTTAACAAGTCGCATAATACCCATTCAGGTTTGTATCCATTGTCATCAAGAATGGCTTTGATCCTTAAAACTTCCGCAATCGTATTTCTTTCCTCTTCAGTTTCTTCAATCTGATCAAGAACGCCCTTAATCCTCAAAAACTCACAACCCATTTTTCAGTATGATCGATTTTGACTTTTAGATGGAGATCACTGCTTGTGTTTATTTTATAACTTGAGCCGTGTGTGTGGGAAGATTACATTATATTTGAATATGATACGAAAGTGGATATTATTACTTTCAAAATTGCTATTATCTCGGAGTGGAGATAATATTTCCTTTCATAATGTTTTTTGATTTTCCTCCTAAACAGAATCTAGCTTGTTAGAAATAATTATCCTTTTTTTATTGTTAATCTTGTTTATTATTGTTGGTTTTAATTAATCTACTTCATTATTCCCGAAATAAAACTATCAATTAATTATTACAGTTCAAGTTTCTAAAAATCACCAATTTATACCGAACGTAGGAAGATTGAAAATCACTTTCTAAGGTGTTTTGATAATTTCTTTTACTAGGTTGAGCCTATAATATATTAGAAATAAATTAATATGGCTTTCAGTGTCAACCCTGAGATTGGGCCGGGTGGGCGACCGCCTAACGCCAAATTTTATCTAGGGTCCGGAATTTTCAAAAATATTATTTCGTATATAGTTGCAGAACAACTTAAATCATATTTTAAGGATAAATTAAAAGTTTTTAATGCAATAATTCTTAATTTACCCCATTTAATAAACTTATCTTTATTAATACATTATTTAATAAATATTACTTGTTTGTTGATAACATTTATCATGTAAACAATTATTTTGAAGAGCTTAAGTAGAGGGTTGTTTCTGATGTATCTCATAGCTAGTAAACCTGATATCATGTTTGCTGCTCCAAAGGTGTTTCACCTAGCTGCTGCCAAGAGAATCCTTAAATACCTCAAAGGAGCATCTAAACTAGGTCTCTGGTATCCTAGGAACAATGATTTTAATCTCTATGGATATTCTAACAGTGACTATGGTGGCTGCAACATTGACAAGAAATCAAAATCAGAAGGATGTCAATTTTTTGATGGAAGGATCATCAAACAATCTTGTGTCTCTACATTAACTGCTGAAGCTGAATACATTGTTACTGCAAGTTGTTATGCTTAGCTGTTGTATTTAAATTAATATTTAAATTTACATTTACTTTTTATATTTTAAATTAATATTTAAATTTACATTTACTTTTTATATACTTTATATCTAATTTCAATTTTAATCAAATATTATTTTATTTAAATACTTTATAACCATTATATAATATATCTCTTATACATTTAGGTTAAATCAAATTGACACTTAATCTCCTTAAGTTAAAAAATATTATTCTATTTTCTTTTAACCATTAAAAATATATCTCTTATACATTTAGATGGATAGATTTCCTTTCATAATGTTTTTTGATTTTCCTCCTAAACAAAAAACAAGCTTGTTAGATGTAATTATCCTTTCCTTTTTGTATTGTTAATCTTATTTATTATTACAGGACCATTGAAGGGTGGTTAAATACAACACAACAAAATAAAGAGGAGAGTAACTGAACTTAATCAAACAGTAAACTGGATTAATCACAAGTAAAAACACTAAGAACACAAGTAATTAAGAGACAGAACACAAGAGCAAGATACACATGAAGATGGTTTTCAAGATTGCAGTATATTGCTTTCTCAATATTCTATTACAAGTGTTACAAAGCATAAAAAAGATACAAGAACATAAGATACTTATACTATATCCTACAGCCGGCCAAATTATGAAAGCCAGTTGATACAATTGACTAGACACAAAACAAAATCAATTGTAGAGTCAATTGCCTTTTGACTAGTGACTATGACATGTCATAGCTCATATCCTTATCTATTACAAAAATGATAAAGTACATGAAGTAGAAAGTTACAGACTCAAGACCTCAATGTACACTTACCAAAAGCATGGACCTTTTTACCAACTCATGAAAGTTGGTGACTTTATAGAGTTGCAGCGGAAAGGGGTCCAACTTTATGGAAAGTACATCAGATAAAGCATGTTACTAAGAGTCTTCGGAAGAAATCTGTCTTCAAGTGTGGAGCTTCGGAAGACTTTGTCTTTGAAGCTTCGGAAGACTTCATCTTTTGTTTCGGAAGATATTGGTCTTGGCTTCGGAAGATTTCACACATAGAATATTTTTGTTGCAAGTGTGAAACTTCCGAAGCATTCTTCTTCAGTACTTGTGCAGCATGCATGCAGAAAGACTTTGGTTGCATCAGCCACTATACATATTCTCTACAAAATCCCCCTAGGTTGATACTACCAAAACTCTTGAAGACTTCAGATATCAACAGTCCTCATCAGGATGATAACCAGCCCTTTCTTCATAAGATGATGAGGATCCTTCAGACTATCAAAGTATCTTCTCATGTCAAAGAGATTATGCAAAGGCAACTGAAACATGTCTTGCCAAGTGTAGACATTCTCAATGCCATGATCTCTGATGACATGCCACCTTTCTAGATTTGTAGTGTATATCCAAGACAGAATGAGTCTTTCTGATGCTAGAGGAGCTATTGGAATGGAAGATGATGGAGCATCCTCTGGCTGCACATTCTCACAATGTTCTGACTCATCCTGAGGTTCAGAAAAGGATGCAGTCTTCTTCTTTTTCTTTGGGTTTGGTTTAGAAGCCATCATTTTCTTTCTCTTTACAACTTTCAACTAAGAAGACTGGCCTGCAGTACCAGATTGTTCTTCATTGTCTTTTTTAGTTGGGTCTTCTACTCTCACAGGTTTAAGAACACCCTTAATCCTCAAAAACTCACAACCCATTTTTCAGTATGATCGATTTTGACTTTTAAAGGGAGATCACTGCTTGTGTTTATTTTATAACTTGAGCCGTGTGTGTGGGAAGATTACATTATATTTGAATATGATACGAAAGTGGATATTATTACTTTCGAAATTGCTATTATCTCGGACTGGAGATAATATTTCCTTTCATAATGTTTTTTTGATTTTCCTCCTAAACAGAATCTAGCTTGTTAGAAATAATTATCATTTTTTGATTCTTAATCTTGTTTATTATTGTTGGTTTTAATTAATCTACTTCATTATTCCCGAAATAAAACTAACAATTAATTATTACACTTCAAGTTTCTAAAAATCATCAATTTATACCGAACGTAGGAAGATTGAAAATCACTTTCTAAGGTGTTTTGATAATTTCTTTTACTAGGTTGAGCCTATAATATTTTAGAAATAAATTAATATGGCTTTAAGCGTCGACCCTGAGATTGGGCCGGGTGGGCGACCGCCTAACGCCCGATTTTATCTAGGGTCCGGAATTTTCAAAAAAATTATTTCGTATACAGTTGCAGAATAACTTAAATCATATTCTAAGGATAAATTAAAAGTGTTTAATGCAATAATTCTTAATTTACCCACATTTAATAATCTTATCTTTATAATACATTATTCAATAAATATTAGATTTTTTAATTTAATTAATTGGATGTTATTTATATTTATTATATTTCAAATTAATATTTAAGTTTACATTTACTTTTTATATACTTTATATCTAATTTCAATCTTAATCAAATATTATTTTATTTAAATACTTAACTTTATAACCATTATATAATATATCTCTTATACATTTAGGTAAGGGTGTAAGGCCCTGTTCCCGGGACACTTACAGCTGGCCAATCATCGCACATAAAACATATATTTACATTTAACTTTCATAAAAACATCACAGCGAACATTAAAATAACTTTCATTCCATAATAACTGTTTTTGCAAGTTAATACAATCATTCATTACATATTTTCATTTGTTCGCATTATAATGCAAAAACAATAACAAAAAATATCATTCAAATACCAAGTAGCTGCCCCGCACCATCCTCAGCAATGCTCACCTGCCAACTAGAAAATACATAAAAAGTCAGCGTTGCTGAGTAAGTTCTAGTTTTATAGCAAAACATACTTTACTTTTATTAAACCGTTCTTTAGTTTTGCATATGATCACACATCATACGTACACATAGATAATATTATTATTATCTTCATCCTTCATTCATTAACTTTCTTTCATTCATCGTACGTCATTATCATTACTTTCTTTCACATCCATTCATACTTTCTTACTTTCATTCATACGTCATCATTACTTCTTTTCATTTCATCAAAAACCATGAAATTTACCCTACTGTCATGCATAAAGCTGGTACTAGGCCGGGGTCTATCATAAATCCCTTGTCATGGCGCACAATAGCCTGGCCACAGTATCTAGGGTAAGTTCAGGTGTACCATTGTCATGTGCTATACCCGCCGTCATGCATAAAGCTGATACTGGGTCGGGGTCCATTATTGACCCCCCGTCATGGCGCACAACAGCCTGGCTATAGTATCTAGGGTAAGAGACAAAGGTTCTATACAAATAGTCAATCACAAAGAAAGACCCCGATGTGCATCCTACTGGGGTAGCTAACCCACACACTGTCGGACTAACACCCTTCATTGGGCGTGTTCCGACATACAAGGCTTGCAAGACTTGCTTTACTTTCCATTGCTTATTAATTCATGCATTCATTCATCATGTTTCTCTTTTCATTATCTTCCACTTTACGTTACATAATACTTTCATTTGATTCATTAACATTCAACGTAAGGCCACGGAAAATAATCAAACATAATAAGGAACATCAACATACACAGTCAACATCATCATACAGGGCATCATACATAAATGTTAGGATCACGGTATCTATTTTTTGTTTGATCAATTAGATTGGATTTGCAGCGGAATGAGCTCAAAATTTAACAAATTTAAACAAGAACACATGAAATTTATCAATGAAATAGTGTTTGTTATAGAGAGAGAAATTCTGCCAAAAGGAATATATTCATTCAATACACGCTTCGGCTCGGCTTATCGCGCGGTTACAATTAGGTCATCTTCCTTTTATAAGGAAAGCTGACGTCAGCTGATGTCACTTGACACTGACATCTAACTGTTATTTAACTACTGAAAGTTAACACAACTACTGAAGATGTCAAACAGCTGACATCTTCTAACAAAAATACCAAGTGTTAACTATCACTACAACTACTGAAAAGAAACTACTAAAACAACAACGACTGAAGAACATGCTCTTCAGTCGTTTTACAAGTACTGAAATAGAAAATAAAACTGAAAGGAAACCATCACAACAACTGAAGAATGCTTCTTCAGCTGTTGTGACAAACTCTAAAAGCTTCAGTACTTGGACTTCTTGAACTTCAGTTGTTGTCATCAGCTGATGTCTTCAGCTGATGTCTTCAGTCTTTGTACTTCAGCTGTTGATCTTCAGTACTCTAGTCTTCAGCTGTTGATCTTCAGACTTTGGTCTTCAACAGTTGAAGTCTTCAGTACTTTAGTCTTCAGCTGTTGATCTTCAAACTTTATCAAACAGCTGATCAAGTCTTCAGCAGTTGTTGTGATGTCTTGTGGGACTTGAAGGTTTTTCTGATCTGGCTCATTAGTTCTTTTGGTCCAACAAACTCCCCCTAAACCAATGCAGCCAAAACCTTTAAGCTTATTGAAGATGTCCCACTTATTATGGCAGAAAGATTGGTCTTTTTGTCTTCTAGATCAGCTCAGAAGTGACCCTTGTAAGCACAGGCATGGGAAGAAGTCTCAATGATCTGTTTGGCAAAGGATGGATGGGAACACTGTCTTGGGGAACTGGACACAGAGCTGTTATCCTATCCATAAGATCTACTTCCCAAATATGAGTCTGTAAGACTCCCTTGTATAGGCCTCAATGAAGGTTACTTGTTCCTCCATGGTAAGCTCTTCTGCTTCTCCTTCAAAGAGTGATTCAGGCCCATAGTACTCAGATAGGTATTTGACCTGCTTCCCATTTTTTAGCTCCATAGTTGTTATGATTCTATATGCGAATTCATCTGGGTGAATACCCTCTAAGAACAACTGGAGCTCATTCTTTCTAACTTCCTCAAGCCTTCTATACACTAACCCCTTTTTCACCACTTTATTTTCCAGCATCTTTTGTGGGGTCAGTTTAGCTTTATAGGCTTTCTTGAAGTCATCTAGGATCTCCCAAGGTGATACTACAAAGGCTAGAGAGATCACTTCATCTACAATCTTCTTTACTTGGCCAATGTATCTCTGTGGAATATTTTTCTTTTGAATCCTATGAGACACCCTGGGATCAGGCCAAATCCTCACTCTCTCTTTATTGATATTGAAATGTGTGTCTGAGAGTGTATAATCTCTAAGCATGTTTCTTCATATTGATGATTGAAGATGTGGCAGCATATGCTTTGTCAACTCTTCTCAACAATTCCTCATTATGTTGTTTGTGAAGCTCTTCTTCTTCTAACTTCACTTTCACAATTTGTCTTTAAGATTCAGGAGTAATTGTTGAAGGATGACTTATGGCCTTAGGCAACTGTATAACAGCTGAGATTGGCAGCCTATCTTCATCTTCATCATTATCTTCTTCTTCCTCTTCTAGCCTCAGTACCCTTCTCTTCCTCTTCTGGGGTACATCATCGGCTATTGGTTTTATGGGTAAGGGAATTGGTTTAGTGGGTTGTGGTTGTGGTGGTTTTGGTGTGGGAATGTTGACAGGATGTTCTAGTATTTTAGATGTAAGTGAGGCTTTGGATTGTTTGACCAGTTCAGTCCTGCACCTAGCACCAGCTTCATTCAAAGCTTCAATGACCAGCCCTTTGGTATATACTTCAGACGAACAGATCTTGGTGGTTATTGCCAAGATGCTATCCCTGGACCATGACTTGATTTCAATCAATGATCTTCCAAGATATTTAGCTATAAACCTGATCATGATTTCTAATCTCTCCCTTTCCATCACACTATAACCGGCCCATCTTGATTGTATCTCTTCTATTTCCAGCCTTCTGATCTCAGAGTCTAATGTGGCTGTGTCATGACCATGTCTAAATAGTTGATCTATAATTGTATCCATTGATCTGCTATGAGCTTCATCAGCATCTTTAACAAGGTCTTCTAATGATTTCTCTTCATCAGCTCCTGACTCAGCACTTTTCTTTCTCTTATATGTACTTAACTGCTCTGAGATCAGTTCTTTCTCAACCTCCTTTTCTTTCTCAGGCTGTTTCTTTGTTTCAGGCTCTTTCTCGGCATCAACTCTCTTTCTTTTCTTGTCTTTCACTGCCTTTGACTTTGTAGTCTCCTCCTTTTTGGTTGCATTGGAATCAGGGGTTTGGAAGGCAGAAAGAGATTTATGAACAACATCATCAATAAGGGTTTGTAGATTTGAGGGAATCCTCTCATAAATGGCTTTATGCACTATGTCAGTGATGATGGGAGTGATGAGAGGTAAGGAGTTTTGAAAGATAGCAACCATCTACTCAGAAGGGTTATGACCCTGAGAGATGGTGCCGAAAGCAGAGGCTGGTGGCTCAGTTATGTGTGTAGGCTCAGTGTTTGGTAAACCTTAAATTGAAGGTGCCATCTGTGGGGTTTGTGGGGTAGATGGTCTTTGATCCTGAGACATGTTGGCAAGCAGCTCTTTGAGTCTGCTCACGTCATTCTCTAGGATGGTATTGTGGGCTAGAACATCGTAGAAAAAGCCCAGGTCATCATCATTCTGTGATGAATCACCTAACCTCCTGATTGAATCAGGATGTACATGCTCTGAGTGTAGATCAGTAGTAGCATGTGCCCCGCGTTCTTGGTACTGGGGACTTCCTACCTCAGGACTATGTCCTTCATCGGCAGTTGCCTCTGGTGAGGTCTTATGGATAGTACCAACTTCATCCTGATCATTTGCTGAAGCAGGAGAAGTGGCAGCCTCACCAGAAGTTCGAATCTCCTTTTCTACACTTGGAGATTGAACATGGTAACCCCTGTGCTGTGGGTTATCAGAAGCACTTTGGTCCTCCCCCTCAATGGTTGAGGCTATCTCAGTTTTTATTTGTATCTGGGGAGGGGGTGAGGAATGCAACTGAGTCAGCACTTTTGCAACTATTATGGTAGGACTTTGGGGGGCGGTTGCAGTGGGAGATGGTGTGAAGGCAGTATGCACCCGGGGAGAGTGGTGCGTTTCAATGGTAACCTCCTCAAACGAGGAAGGTTCCAGATGTATAGGTGCCCCAAATGTGGTTGCTACAGGCTCCTGTTGAGAGGAAGCCTGAGCAGTTGAGGGTAGGTGAGTACGTGTATCTACTGGGGGGTTATGACCAGTAGATATATCCTGCGTTTGTGTTGCAGGGGCATCCTCAGGGGACTCATTTCCATGAGCAGCCTTTTTGGGTTTCTTGTGTTTGGGTTTGGTGGGGACTTTGGATTTGGAGGTGGTGGTTGTGGGTTCTAGCTGCGTGGGTTTTCGCAGCTTGGCAGCCTGTTTGAGTGACTGGTCTGAGTTGTGCCTGGAGTATACTTCAGGCAATACAGCCATGGCAGGGACTCCAAGGCCAACAAGTCCCTCAGCTTTTAGCTGGTTCTCTATTATGGCCATTATGAACCGTGGATATAATATACATCGGTTAGCAATAGGTTTTAGGACCGTATCCTTAAGTTCAAGAAATAATATTTCAGAAAAATTTAAGTTTTGTTGCTCAAGGATAGAGAAGAATACCTGCTGCCACCTGGTTGACATTTGATCCCAAGACAAAGTCTTAGGGGGCTAGGCAGACATTCACCATATGAAAAATAAGGCGTTCTGCGTCATGGAAATGCCTCTTTAAGATGGTAGAAGCGCTGAGATTACCCTGGTAACCATGTTGGGCAAAGGATAGATCAGTGATGCCCTTTGAATATCCAGCGGGGAAGGTGGCATCATCCAGGTGTAGGGTTTGGCGAGGATTGCCGGAGTGATGACTACCTTTCGGGAGTTGACGAACGACTGGAGAGACTCGGTGTCATTCTCCCCAGTGGTAAGGGTGACGTTCATCCAGAACTGTTTTAGGGATTCGGCATAAATGATAGGATTGATAAGGAAGGCTGTTTTGTATGGAGAATGGACCATTAGATCAATAGCAATATCAAACTTCGTCCAGAAAGGTGATTTGGTAAGGTAGGCAATACAGTTGTGTCGTGGTTTAAGCTGCATGTTCGCCATTGATGTGAGAGAAGGTTCTGAGTTTTTGAACGTTAGGTTTGAGATGATGAAGCTCTGTAGGATTAGGTATTTATAGGGTAAGGGTTATGAAACAACTAAAGGGTTTGGTGTTAATCATCAGTAGTTTTGAACGACTGATGACGTGGTATTAACCTTCAGAGGTTGAAACAACCGAAGTCTTGGTTTTAGGCATCAGTAGTTATAAAACTACTGAAAAACCATGGTTTTGGCTTCAGATGTTGGAAAAAACTGAGAACTTGGTGTTAGTCATCAGTAGTTATGAAACTACTGAAAACATGGTTTTGTCATCAGTTGTTGTAAACAGCTGAGGACTTGGTATTAGTCATCAGTAGTTGTGAAACTACTGAAGACACGGTTTTGTCATCAGCTATTTAAGGTGAAACAACAGTTTGAGAAATAACTAAAGAGAAAATTATCATCAGTAGTTGTCATCAATTCTTAGCTTTTCAGCTGTTTCATACTGTCCTCAACACTTACTCATCAGACCTTTTGGTTGTTTTCAGTTGTTTCATAGGACAACAGTACTTATCTGTGTTTACTAACATCAGTAGTTAGAACTACGTCAGTAGTTTGTAACAGAATCAGTACTTATTTGTGACGTTTACTAATGATCATCAGTACTTGTTTACTGAGATCATCAGTAGTTGTTACTTATTCTAGCTGCAGCATACCAAGCCTTAAGACTAGGTTTTGGAAAGTTGAACTATCCAAAGGCTTAGTAAAAATATCTGCAAGCTCATCAGCACTAGGCACAAACTTTGGATCAATCAGACTTTTTTCAAAACAGTCCCTAATAAAATGGTGTCTGATCTCTATATGTTTGGTCCTAGAGTGCTGGACTGGATTCTTGACAATGCAAAGAGCTGAAGCACTGTCCATTAATAATGGAGTCTTAGTCTCTGTAATGCCATAATCCAAAAGTTGGTTCTAAAGCCAGAGTACCTGAGATGTACGACTTGCAGCAGCAATATACTCTGCTTCAGCAGTGGATGTAGCAACAGATGTTTGTTTCTTACTCTGCCAAGAAATCAAATAGTTGCCTAGGAATTGACATCCACCAGAAGTTGACTTTCTGGTTAACTTACACCCTGCATAGTCACTATCAGAAAAAGCAACTAATTTGCAAGAGTGTCCAGTGGAATACCATAAACCTAGAGATTGTGTACCTTGCATATATCTAAAGATCCTCTTGACTGCAATAAAATGAGACTCTTTAGGAGCAACCTGAAATCTAGCACAAACACAAGTTGCAAACATGATATTTGGTCTAGAAGCTATTAAGTACATCAAGTTTCAATGATCAATTGTTAAGTCGATCAATGATTAACTAGCTCTGATACCATTTGTTAGGATCACGGTATCTAGTTTGATCAATTAGATTGGATTTGCAGCGGAATGAGCTCACAAATTAACAAATTTAAACAAGAACACATGAAATTTATCAATGAAATAGTGTTTGTTATAGAGAGAGAAATTCTACCAAAAGGAATATATTCATTCAATACACGCTTCGGCTCGGCTTATCGCACGGTTACAATTAGGTCATCTTTCCTTTTATAAGGAAAGCTGACGTCAGCTGATGTCACTTGACAGTGACATCTAACTGTTATTTAACTACTGAAAGTTAACACAACTACTGAAGATGTCAAACATCTGACATCTTCTAACAAAAATACCAAGTGTTAACTATCACTACAACTACTGAAAAGAAACTACTGAAACAACAACGACTGAAGAACATGCTCTTCAATCATTTTACAAGTACTAAAATAGAAAATAAAACTAAAAGGAAACCATCACAACAACTGAAGAATGCTTCTTCAGCTGTTGTGACAAACTCTGAAAGCTTCAGTACTTGGACTTCTTGAACTTCAGTTGTTGTCATCAGCTGATGTCTTCAGCTGATGTCTTCAGCTGATGTCTTCAGCTGATGTCTTCAGTCTTTGTACTTCAGCTGTTGATCTTCAGTACTTTAGTCTTCAGCTGTTGATCTTCAAACTTTGGTCTTCAGCAATTGAAGTCTTCAGTACTTTAGTCTTCAGCTGTTGATCTTCAAACTTTGTCAAACAGCTGATCAAGTCTTCAGCAGTTGTTGTGATGTCTTGTGGGACTTAAAGGTTTTTCTGATCTGGCTCATTGGTTCTTTTGGTACAACAATAAATACATACATCATACATACCATCATGCACATGCATCAATCATACATCATAACATCATCATACAATGTCCATTACATCATCTATGACACAAAAAGTCAACTTTTATAGCCCTGGGAACCTCCCAAGTCATAGTCTAAATTTCACTTTTTCCCCAAAAGTCTAAGTGTTCATCCGCATTTCTTTTACTTCATCCGCATTTATTATAGTTCATCCGCATTTGTTTTCCTTAATCCGCATTTCTTTTACTTCATCCGCATTTCTTTTTACTTCATCCGTATTTCCCACTACTCAACCGCATTTCTCTTACTTAGTGGTAAATGCTCATCCGCATTAACTATTCATCCGCATTGACTTCCAATATTCATCCGCATTGGCCTACTTAGTAGTTAATGCTAATCCGCATTAACTGTTCATCTGCATTTCTTCTCATTACTCATCCGCATTGGCTTACTTAGTAGTTAATGCTCATCCGCATTAATTTTTCATCCGCATTTCTTTCCATTACTCATCCACATTGCTTCTGCATACTTAGGCAGATTCTAAAACTTAAACATATGAGCCCTAAATATCATATCTCAGTTCCCAATCACCAGCTATCATGTTCTAAGCTCAAATCTTAAATTCTAAGCCTTAGAAAAACAACCATAACATCATCAAGCATTAACATAGCCCAACATCACATCATAATCACAGCATACACACATTCATACATACGGGTTTAAAACCCAGTTTAATGAAAACATACATTCATGCATTTCCAGCCACAAAATCAGTTAAAAACCAGTAAAAGAGGGGTTCTAGAACACACCTTTGCAACTCTTGAGTATGGCTTCTTCTAAACTCGTCTGTAATTGAGTTCAACCGCCTAGAAACCCACTAAAAACATACCCGAACACATACAAACACGCATAAGCATAACCCGAGGATAAAACCAGTGAAGAACACTCACAAATCACGAATTCTTACCTTGAATTCGAACTTCTTCTTCCTGTTCTTCAAGAACCGAAACTTTTCTGCTCTGCTACTCTCTCTCTCTAAAAATATCCGAGAATTTGTGTTAGAGAGGGTGATAGGCGGCCATGCCACCTTTATTACCAACTTTTCAAAGATTTTGTCCTTTTTGTCACTTTTAACCCCTAGACTTGGGTTTTATTTCTTTTTCTTCTTTTCCTTCACTTTATTCTTTCTTTCTTTGTCTTTAAAAAAATAACCGGGTGTTACAAGTCCACCCCCCTTATATAGATTTCATCCCCGTAACCTGTTATTCCTCAAACAATCGTGGGTAATGCTATCTCATCTCTTCTTCAGTCTCCCACGTAGGCTCGGATCCTTTCTTGTGCTTCCACTTTACACGCACAGGAGGAACCACTTTATTCCTCGGCCTCTTCTCTTTTCGATCAATGATCGCCACTAGTTGCTCCACATAATTGAGTTGTTCATCTACTTTGATATCCTCCAGTGGAACAATCACATCTTCATCTGCTAGACACTTTCTCAGATGAGATATATTGAATGTCGGGTGAATTCAACTTAACTCATCTGGTAACTCCAATCTATAGGCTACCTCTCCTACTCTAGCAATGATTCGGAAAGGCCCTATGTATCTCGGGCTCAACTTGCCCCGCTTTCGGAACCAAATGATACCATTCCAAGATGAGAATTTTAACATAACTCTGTCACCCACCTGGAACTCAATCGGTCTGCGTCGTTTATCAGCATACGACTTCTGTCTATCTTTGGCTGCCTTCATGAAGGCCTTGATCTTTTCAAGCTTCTCAGTCGTAGCCTCGATCACCTTAATGCTTCCTAACTCCTACTGGCCAATATCATGCCAACACATGGGTGTTCGGCATCTCCTACCATATAGCATCTCATAAGGGGGCATACCAACACTTGCATGATAGCTGTTGTTATATGAGAACTCAGCTAACGGTAAGTGGTCATCCCAACTTCCTCCAAAATCAATGATGCATGCCCGAAGCATATCTTCCAGCGTCTGAATCGTCCTCTCCGACTAACCATCCGTTTGAGGATGATAAGCCGTGCTAATATGCAACCTCGTCCCCATCGCGTCGTGGAATTTCTTCCAAAATTTAGATGTAAACTGGGTGTCACGATCAGACACAATAGACACTGGCACACCATGAAAAGTTACAATTTCCTTGATGAATAAATTCGCCAACCTTTCGGATGAATATGTCTCGCGGATCGGTAGAAAGTGAGCAATCTTCGACAAACGGTCAACTATCACCCATATGGCATCATACCCTTTCGGGGTATGCGGTAGCTTCGTAATAAAGTACATGGTGATGTGCTCCCACTTCCACTCCGGTATATCCAAAGGTTGGATCTTCCCATATGGCTTCTTGATGCTCCGCCTTCACTTGCAAGCAAGTAAGGCACTTACTCACATACTCCACCACATCACGCTTCATACCCGACCACCAATAGTCTTTCTTCATGTCTTGGTACATCTTTGTAGCACTGGGATGAATAGAGTATCGAGTCTTATGAGCTTCATCCATAGTCTTCATACGTAGATCCCCATAACGAGGAATCCACATCCTCCCGAATCGAGTCTTAGCACTAAGTGTGTTCTCACCCAACTCCGCGACCAAACCTCTTATTCTTTCAGAGTTAAGGTGATCTTCTTTCAATGCTTCATCTTGAAACTCTTTGACTTGCTTCATCACATCAAAGGTCATGATCAACTGGTAAGCTTTCACTCGAATCGATTCGGGTCTCTCATTCCTGCTAAGGGCATTCGCCACCACATTGGCTTTGCCCAGATGGTAATGGATCTCGCAATCGTAGTCTTTTATGAGCTCCAACCATCTTCTTTGCCTCATGTTCAGGTTATTCTGCTCGAAGAAGTACTTCAAGCTCTTGTGGTCGGTGAATATGGTGCACTTTGTACTGTATAGGTAGTGCCTCCAAATCTTTAACGCGAAGACCACAGCTACTAGCTCCAAATCATGAGTAGAGTAATTAACCTCATGAACCTTTAACTATCGGATGCATAGTCTATAACTTTTCCCCTCTGCATTAACACACATCCCAACCCCGAGTAGGAAGAAGCAAAATAAACCACCAGATCTTCACTTCCATCGGGTAATGACAAAACAGGAGCTTAAGTCAACCTCGTCTTTAATTCCTCAAATGCCTTATCTTGAGCTTGACTCTATACAAGCTTCACATCTTTCCTCGTCAACTTGGTTAGTAGAGAAGCGATCTTAGAGAAGTCTTGAATGAACCTTCTGTAGTAGCCCGCCAAATCCAAGAAACTACGAATCTCGGATGGCGTCTTTAGAGACTTCCATTGCATCACTACCTCCACCTTTGGTGGGTCCACCATAATCCCGTCAGGATTCACCACTTGACCCAAGAACTGAACCTCGCGCAACCAGAACACACCCTTGGAGAATTTAGCATACAACTTCTCCCTTCTCAGTGTCCCCGTCACCTCTCGAATGTGACCGACATGTTCCTCCTCACTCTTGGAATAAATTAGGATATCATCGATAAACACAATCACTGATTTATCCAACATCGGCTGACACACTCGATTCATCGATTCCATAACATGTTGGTCAAACCAAATGACATAACAAGGAACTTGTAGTGACCATAACGCATGCGAAAAGCTGTTTTAGGAATATCTTGCTCCTTCACCTTTAGCTGATGGTAACCAGATCAAAGATCTATCCTTGAAACCCAACTGGCACCTTGAAGCTAATCAAACAAATCATCAATTCTCGGTAAGGGGTATTGTCACACCCCAACCTTGACGGCGGAAACGTCGAGATGTGAGGGTTAAGATTGTTCACAGCCACATAACGCCATATTAAAATGTAAATATTATTATCATAAGTCTTGAAATGAAATGCAATCATAAGTCTCAAACAAATAATAAGTTCAAACATAACATAACTAAAGTAAACTTTTTATTTCATTAACTAGGTCCAAGTCCTAGATTATAGCATGCTTCAAAAGGATCACTTTAACTTGAGGTTGACCTGAAACATGATAAAAATAAGTGTCAACTAAAAATAGTTGGTGAGTTTTCCAAGGTTTTCATACATAATATGAAAAAGGTTACAAGTAGCAATTCATGTCATAGGTCATAAGCAAGTAAGGTTATAGAACACATATCGTTACAACCAAACCTCGACTTGATTACAAGTATAAAAGATTGGCTAAGTGTATTTGGTTCCCATGATGAACAAGCATACGTCATCAGGAGCCGGCAATACCTCGGCTTTAGCACCAAATAGGCTTGTCAGGCCCAAAGATCTAAGACGTCGCCAGGCTAGCAATAGTTTGTAAACAAACTATGTATCTCGTATAATCACTTACAATAAACAAATAACCATAACAAAATATAAGTTGAATTGCACATGATTTACAAGTCTCAAATGTGTATAAGTGTATCATGTATAAGCTATCATGTTTCACCCCAAATTAGTGTGAAAATATGAAAAAGGGCAAGGAAAACTCACATGGCAAAAATAAGTATAAGGATGACGATTAATAAGAATATTAATGGACGTCGTTCCAACGTAAATCGTCACAAGACACCTAAATATATATTTTTTACAAGATCTAAGTTTAATAATAAGTTTTAATGAATCATCAAGGACTAGGGTCCTAAGTGGGACTTAGGGATTGTCAAATAATTATGTTTTAACAACATGGGCCCAATTATATTTATTTAAAAATCAAGAAAAAAATTATTATGTTACATAAATATAACCTTTATAATAATTTTATATATAGATTAATAAGATCTAAATACACAATTTAACAATAATTTAAAAAAAATAACGTGTGAAATAATCATTTTTGTGGCACAATTATTAGCTAATTTTTATACGAATAAATTATTTATTATTTCAATATTTGTTAAAAGTAGAGATTTTTTTTTTTTTTAAGAACTAATTTACAGAAAATAATTAGAAATATTTTAAAATTACTAGCTTTTATAAAATGACTTTTTATAATTTTTAAAAATATTAAAAATTATTATTGAAGGCCAAAAAGCCTCAAAAACAAAACATGAGGTTCCCCGGGTTCGAACCGGGGACCTCTTGTTTAGAATTCTCAAGTGTTACCGGTGAACCAATGGCCTCAGCCGCGGTAAGGATTGGTTTTAATTCTTAAAAAAGCCCTAAACAAATCCCCAATTTCCCAAGAACCCTAGATTTGATTGGGCTCAAATTGAAGCACCAATCGATTCTGTAAATGATGCTAACCATGGGGCTTTTGTTCCCCATGGAAAATCGATTGATTATGTTTGTGTAATTACCCGATTTGAAGTTTAGCAAACGAAGAACAAACGAAGAACAACCTTGGCTATGTCGCAACTGGATTCGATTGCAATTGGTGATAATAACTCAATTAATTGCACAGGGAGCTTCCACGAGAGACGGTGATTGATAGCCCTCAATCAATTGCGGTTCCAAGTATGTAGAAGGGGATGCTCGACTGAGGTGCAGTTCGCGATGAAGGTGGTGCTTGAATTCATTGATTGAAGTCGTTTCAGGTGTAATTGAGGATTGTATTCGTTTAGAGATTGATAGGTGAACGTTTAGATTGGTTTAATTAGATTATTAAGAAGTTTTAATGCTCGAACGGCTATGGGGTTTAAGACGTTTCGGTTAATCATTCGATTGGGTTCATAACCGATGTTAAATGCAATCAAAGCTCACGATTGTGTTCGAATCGAATTCAAGAACGGTTTGGGGACGGTTTTAGATCAAAAACATCGATTTTTGGTAGTTTTGGTGCCTCGCCGGACTTGGCCGGAGTCCGGCGGCGAGGTCACCGGAAAAACGGGAATGAGAAGGGGGTTTGGATTTTGATAAATTACACCTTTGGTCCCTCAACTTTGATTTTCTATTATTTTATGCATAAAGTTTCCATTTCAAGTTTATAAAATGACAAATTAGTCCCTTAACACCCTTACTTAAGTTTTAAACATTTTTAAGTAAAGTATTATTAATGTTATTATTATCTTTGTTTTTATTGTTACTATTATTACTATTATATATTATTGTTATTATTATTGTTACCATTATCATTATTATTATTATTATTATTATTATTATTATTATTAGTATTATTACTATTATTATTATTATTATTATTACTATTATTATTATTATTATTATTTATTTAACTTTGAACTTAAAATTAAATAAGGAACTATACATGAATAGCCACCAAGTTTCATAAATAGCATAAATAAGTCAAAATTAACTTTTAATCAACAAAAGTACGAGATGTTACAGTCTCCCCAACTTAAAAGAATTTCGTCCCGAAATTAAAAGAAATGAAACTATACAAATAAAAATGGGTATCTCTTCTTCATGTGCTCCTCACGTTCCCAAGTAAATTCAGCGCCACGTTTATTTTCCCAACGAACCTTGACGATTGGGGTTTTCGTGGTTCTAGTGTTCTTCATTATACGATCCATGATTTCAACAGGTTTCTCGACGAAATGCAAGGACTCGTCGATCTGAATGTTTTCCAGCGGAACATACAGACTTTCATCGGCCAAACACTTTCTCAAATTTGAGACGTGGAACACAGGATGAATTCCACTAAGGTCGAAAGGTAACTCTAGTTTATAAGCCACTTTCCCAATCCTTTTCAGGATTTTGAAAGGTCCTACAAACCTTGGAGCCAGTTTGCCCTTCTTTCCAAAGCGAACCACACCTTTCCACGATGAAACCTTAAGAAGAAACATCTCCCCAACTTGGAATTCCAACGGCTTACGTCGCTTGTCAGCATAGCTCTTTTGACGACTTCTCGCCACTTCAAGGTTCTTGCGAATAATAGAAACTTTATCGGTCGTCTCTTGTATAAGTTCAGGACCAGTGATGAAGTTTTCACCAATGTCGGTCCAACAGAACGTTGTGAACGACATTTTCGACCATAAAGTGCTTCAAACGGTGCCATCTTGATACTCGAGTGGTAACTATTGTTATACGAAAATTCCGCGAGCGGTAGATGCGTATCCCAATCGCCACCAAAGTCAAGAACACAAAGGCGTAGCAAATCCTCCAAGGTTTGGATCGTTCGGCGGTTTGACTATCAGTTTGAGGATGGTAAGCCGTGCTTAGGTCCAATTGTGTACCCAAGAGTTCTTGCATAGACGACCACAAATGCGAAGTGAAACGAGCGTCTCGGTCGGATATGATGTGCAGGGTACCCCATGACGACTTACAATCTCATCAACGTATATACGAGCTAATTTTGATGTCTTGTAAGTGTCACGTATGGGTATAAAATGTGCCGACTTGGTCAATCGGTCAACGATCACCCATATGCTATCATGTCCTCGAGAGGTTCGGGGTAGCTTTGTTATGAAGTCCATGGATATGTGTTCCCATTTCCACATAGGAATCTCGGGTTGCTCAAGTAATCCACTTGGACGTTGATGTTCGGCTTTAACCTTCGTACATGTGAGGCACTTAGCTACATAAGTCGCTATGTCTTTCTTCATTCCAGGCACCAATATTGACCACGTAGGTCCATGTACATATCTTATCGGAACCAGGATGAATAGAATAACAAGTTTGATGAGCTTCATTCATAATAAAGGTACGAATGTTATCGCGATTTGGAATCCAAATGCGATTGGCGAAGTACATCAACCCATTGGGTTTCGTTTCCAATTGGTTAGAAGATTATGCTCCAACTCATCTTCATTCTTCCTTCTCGTTGAACCATTTGTTGAGCCTCCAGGATGCTAGACTCGATGTCACTATCTATTCTCAGGTTTTGTAGTAGTACCGTGATCTCGTTGACATCTAGTCGGATCTCAGTATCGAACTCACCCAAAGTGTCAAACCATTGACGTCGATCGCGAATTTCTTAGAATGAGATCATCTTGTTGTGAATCTTTCGGCTTAGTGCATCGGCTACAACGTTTGCTTTACCAGGATGATAACGAATGTCACAATCGTAATCACTAATCAACTCCACCCAACGACGTTGTCTCATGTTGAGATCTTTTGATTGAAAATGTGTTGAAGGCTTTTGTGATCGGTGTAGACTATACATTGCGTACCATACAGGTATGCCTCCAAATCTTCAAAGCAAAGACAACAGCACCAAGCTCAAGATCGTGTGTTGTGTAATTCCCCTCGTGAACCTTCAATTGTCTCGATGCATAAGCTATGACCTTCCCTCGTTGCATGAGAACACAACCAAGGCCTTGTTTAGATGCATCACAATACATGGTGAAATCATCGTTTCCATCGGGTAGGGTCAAGATGGGAGCATTGCACAACTTATGCTTTAACGCTTCAAAGCTTCTTCTTGCTCGGAACCCCACTCGAATGGTTTATTCTTTTGTGTCAAAGTAGTGAGCGGTTTCACGATCCTCGAGAAGTTGGCAATGAATCACCGATAATAACCAGCAAGACCAAGAAAAGAACGAACTTCGGTAGGAGTTGTAGGAATACACCAATTTTTCATAGCTTCCACCTTTGCAGGATCAACGTGAATTCCTTGGCTATTCACCACGTGTCCTAGAAATTGAACTTCCTCAAGCCAGAAATCACACTTTGAGAACTTCGCATACAATTGCTCTTTCTTCAACAATTCAAGAACCAATCTCAAATGTAGTTCATGATCGGTGTTGGACTTGGAATAGATAAGTATGTCATCAATGAAGACGATCACAAACTTGTCTAGATAAGGCTTGCATACTCGGTTCATGAGATCCATGAAGATAGCAGGAGCATTGGTTAAACCAAAAGGCATCACCATAAACTCATAGTGCCCAGAACGAGTACGGAAAACGGTCTTTGGGATATCATCATCATGGACTCGCAATTGATGATAACCAGAACGTAAATTGTTCTTCGAGAAAATAGCAGCTCCTTGAAGTTGATCGAACAAGTCATCGATGCGAGGAAGAGGATAACGTTCTTGATGGTAAGCTTGTTAAGCTCATGATAATCGATGCACATACGAAACGATCCATCTTTCTTCTTCACGAAAAGAACAGGTGCACCCCAAGGCGAAGAACTAGGACGGATGAAGCCTTTCTCGGACAGCTCTTGAAGTTGACTAGAGAGTTCTTGCATTTCCGATGGTGCAAGCCGATATGGTGACTTAGCCACGGGGTTTGCTCCTGGTATCAAGTCAATTTTAAACTCGACTTCACGCACGGGAGGTAAACCACTAAGGTCATCGGGAAATACTTCAGGAAAGTCTCGTACGATAGGGACATCCTTAAGTTCTTTCCCTTTGACTTTTGTGTTGACCACGTAAGCCAAGAAGGCCATATACTTCTTGCTTAAGCACTTTCGGGCTTGAGTGCAAGACATGAGTTTAAGCCCTTGGAAGATTTTTCACCAAACACCTTCAACGTCTCCAGAGGGTAACGGTATACGAATGCACTTCTCGAAACAAATGATCTCGGCATGGTGTTTGGCTAACCAATCCATACCAATGATGACGTCAAAGCTTCCAAGTTTCATAGGGATAAGATCGATAAGAAAATCATGCGTGTCAAGACTTAAGATGCAATCACGAATAATGACGTCAACGGTGATCGGTTCTCCATCGGCAACTTCAATGTAAGAGGTCTTTCTAGTTTCGTATGTGGCTTAGCAAGTATGGGTTCAAACTCTAACGAAACAAAACTCTTATCGGCTCCAGAATCAAATAGGACATAGGCATAAGTTTTATTAATAGGGAACATACCTGTTCAATTTTAAAGGTATTTAACGACATAGGTAACACATGAAAAGAATTAGGTCACAAATTTAAAGGAAAATTAACATACCATTCACCACATCGTTGTTTGCTTGTGCTTGGTTAGCGTTGATGTTGAAAGCACGTCCTCGGGCTTGTGGAACATTACCACAAGACGAGGGCATTGTGGGCGGAAATGACCAGGTTCCCCACAGTTGTAGCAAAACGGTTTGTGACCACGGCGGCGTTGTTAGGTGCACGGTGACAAGTCGCCACCAAGTGACCATATTTACCGCATAAAGTACAGATACGGCATGGTTGATTTCCCGGGTGATGGTACCTACAAATGTTGCACATAGGCTGAGGACCAGCATAAGCCCTAGCCCCAGGCACTTGAGCCACAGGTGCAGCCGCAGGTACAAGTTGTCTTTGAGGTTGTTTGGGTGCAGCCACAACATAATTGCGTGTCGGTGTGAACCTGCGCTTCTTTTTGTTGTTGTTGTTGTAAGTCGGTTCAGCTTTAGTCTCGTTTACAGCCTCGGTAGCCTTCTTCTCCACCTTCTTTGCACCCTTCACAAACATGGTGCCCGCTCGTATATGGTTCTCGGTGAGTTGAGCGGTGATAGTAATGGCTTCTTCCAAGGTTGTGGGTCGGCTACCCACCACAGCATCTTGAATTTGGGGTGGTACACCCTTAATGAATTCTCGATGTTGCGGGGGACAGTGTCGACCATATGGGGCAGCAGTATACTCAACTCATGATGCCTAGTTGAGTAGGCCAAATGATCACCATCATTTTGTTTCAAATTCCAAAACTCTCTTCCAACTTTTGCAATTCACTTCTTGGGCAGAACTTCGCGATGGTGATGTTCTTGAACTCTTCCCAGGTAAGTGCTAGCACAGCTTCAGGACCACGGTTTCTTTCTCGCTATTCCACCAGGTAAGAGCCCTTTGTTGGAGCATACTAGTGGCATAACGAACCTTGAGTGCATCGGGACACTCACAATTGATAAAGGTATTCTCCATGCTTCGAACCACTCAAGAAGACCAGTGGCTCCTTCCTTGCCACTAAAACTAGTGGGCTTGCAAGAGCTGAAGTGTTTGAAGGTGCAAGTTTGATTATTCCCGTGTTGATTGTTCCCGTTTTGGTTGTTGCTATTCTCTCCATGACCATTTCCATTGTTGCTAGCGTTGGTCATTAAGGTGCTATTAAGTTCAGCAACCATGGTCAGGATGACAGCAACCATTTGTCGAGCAATCATGGCGGCTAACTTACGATCGGAACTTCCACGCTTTCCATGATGACGAGACATGCTGGAATATACAAATGAGTTAGATATGAGAATTGGAATAACAAGGATTAATGTTCAACAAGGATAAGGCAAAAAGTTGTAAGGCACATGGAATGGTTCCATTTGGTAACGCATTACCATTTGGAAACGTTGACACGTCAAGGTAAGTTGACCCACTCGCCTTAGAAATTTGTGTATGTTGACCATGGTTTATCACTCACCCCGGAAATCCCCAGGTAAGCATAACTAGTCCCGTAGGATTTATGCGATATGCTTGCCTTAGCCAGAGGGCCTTTTGCCAGGAAATCCAGAATATAGGTGTCCAGGTGTCACACAAATTTCTTAGGTTCATGAATCAAAACCATGATGAGATTTACATAGATTAGACATAAGTCTAAAGATTCAATTCTTAAGCATAAGTATACGATTCCACGTGTTGACGAGAATAAGATTAAGAAGTTTCATTTGTTGGGGAGAGTCAATGAGTCAAAGTTAAGTTTAGGGAGACAAGTAACAAAGTTTAGACAATTACAAGGCAACCTATGCTAAGGCATCAAGTTGCACATAAGTAAGGTATAGCATTATGTAGCATGTAACAATATATATATTTCCAAGAATATAAATATTATCTATGAGGTTCATGCATAAGCTATAGTCTAGGTCACCATTACTAATAACCTAAATCCTATAGTTATGGGCTCTGATACCAATCTGTCACACCCCAACCTTGACGGCGGAAACATCGAGATGTGAGGGTTAAGATTGTTCACAACCACATAACGCTATATTAAAATGTAAATATTATTATCATAAGTCTTGAAATGAAATGCAATCATAAGTCTCAAACAAATAATAAGTTCAAACATAACATAACATAAAGTAAACTTTTTATTTCATTAACTAGGTCCAAGTCCTAGATTATAGCATGCTTCAAAAGGATCACTTTAAACTTGAGGTTGACCTGAAACATGATAAAAATAAGTGTCAACTAAAAATAGTTGGTGAGTTTTCCAAGGTTTTAATACATAATATGAAAAAGGTTACAAGTAGCAATTCATGTCACAGGTCATAAGCAAGTAAGGTTATAGAACACATATCGTTACAACCAAACCTCGACTTGATTACAAGTATAAAAGATTGGCTAAGTGTATTTGGTTCCCATGATGAACAAGCATACGTCATCAGGAGTCGGCAATACCTCGGCTTTAGCACCAAATAGGCTTGTCAGGCCCAAAGATCTAAGACGTCGCCAGGCTAGCAATAGTTAATGATTGTAAACAAACTATGTATCTCGTATAATCACTTACAATAAAAAATAACCATGACAAAATAATAAGTTGAATTGCACGTGATTTACAATTCTCAATGTGTATAAGTGTATCATGTATAAGCTATCATGTTTCACCCAAATAGTGTGAAAATATGAAAAAGGGGCAAGGAAAACTCACATGGCAAAAATAAGTATAAGGATGATGATTAATAAGAATATTAATGGACGTCGTTCCAACGTGAATTGTCACAAGACACCTAAATAATATTTTTTACAAGAGTTAAGTTTAATAATAAGTTTTAATGAATCATCAAGGACTAGGGTCCTAAGTGGGACTTAGGGATTGTCAAATAATTATGTTTTAACAATATGGGCCCAATTATATTTATTTAAAAATCAAAGAAAAAAATTATTATGTTACATAAATATAACCTTTATAATAATTTTATATATAAAGATTAATAAGATCTAAATACACATTTAACAATAATTTAAAAAAAACAACGTGTGAAATAATCATTTTTGTGGCACAATTATTAGCTAATTTTTATACGAATAAATTATTATTATTTCAATATTTGTTAAAAGTAGAGATTTTTTTTTTCTTTTTAAGAAAACTAATTTACAGAAAATAATTAGAATATTTTAAAATTACTAGCTTTTATAAAATGACTTTTTTATTTTAAAAAATATTTTAAAATTATTATTGAAGGCCAAAAAGCCTCAAAAAGAAAACATGAGGTTCCCCGGGTTCGAACCGGGGACCTCTTGTTTAGAATTCTCAAGTGTTACCGGTGAACCAATGGCCTCAGCCGCGGTAAGGATTGGTTTTTAATTCTTAAAACAAGCCCTAAACAAATCCCCAATTTCCCAAGAACCCTAGATTCGATTGGTCTCAAATTGAAGCACCAATCGATTCTGTAAATGATGCTAACCATGGGACTTTTGTTCCCCATGGAAAATCGATTGATTATGTTTGTGTAATTACCCGATTTGAAGTTTAGCAAACGAAGAACAAACAAAGAACAACCTTGGCTATGTCGCGACTGGATTCGATTGCAATTGGTGATAATAACTCAATAATTGCACAGGGAGCTTCCACGAGAGACGGTAATTGATAGCCCTCAATCAATTGCGGTTCCAAGTATGCAGAAGGGGATGCTCGACTGAGGTGCAGTTCGCGATGAAGGTGGTGCTTGAATTCGTTGATTGAAGTTGTTTCAGGTGTAATTGAGGATTGTATTCGTTTAGAGATTGATAGGTGAACGTTTAGATTGGTTTAATTAGATTATTAAGAAGTTTTAATGCTCGAACGGCTATGGGGTTTAAGACGTTTCGGTTAATCATTCGATTGGGTTCATAACCGATGTTTAAATGCAATCAAAGCTCACGATTGTGTTCGAATCGAATTCAAGAACGGTTTGGGGACGGTTTTAGATCAAAAAAAATCGATTTTTGGTAGTTTTGGTGCCTCGCCGGACTTGGCCGGAGTCCGGCCGGCGAGGTCACCGGAAAAACGGGAATGAGAAGGGGAGGGGTTTGGATTTTGATAAATTACACCTTTGGTCCCTCAACTTTGATTTTCTATTATTTTATGCATAAAGTTTCCATTTCAAGTTTATAAAATGACAAATTAGTCCCTTAACACCCTTACTTTAAGTTTTAAACATTTTTAACTAAAGTATTATTAATGTTATTATTATCTTGTTTTTATTGTTACTATTATTACTATTATTATTGTTATTGTTATATTATTATTATCATTATCATTATTATTATTATTATTATTATTATTATTATTATTATATTATTATTATATTATTATATATTATATTATATTATTATTATTATTATTTAACTTTGAACTTTAAATTAAATAAGGAACTATACATGAATAGCCCACCAAGTTTCATAAATAGCGTAAATAAGTCAAAAATTAACTTTTAATTAACAAAAGTACGAGATGTTACAGGTATCGGTTCTTTATCGTCAACTTATTTAGCTCATGGTAGTCAATGCACATCCTCATACTACCGTCTTTCTTCTTCACAAATAGGACCGGAGCACCCCATGGAGAGATAATCGGCCAAATAAACCCCTTATCAAGCAGCTCTTTCAATTGCTCCATCAACTCTTTCATATCAGTCGGAGTCAACCGATACGGTGCCTTAGCAATAGGTTGGGCACCCGGTATCAAATCAATCTGGAAGTCGATCTCTAGGTCAGGGGGCAGTCCCGGTAAGTCTTCAGGAAACACATCTAGAAAGTCACACACAACCGGTACATCAGACAGTTGTGGTGTTGGTGTTTCTACATCCTTTACATAGGCCAAGTATGCGCTACATCCACGCCTCATACTCCACCACCATCGAAATCACTTTCGGAATTATAGTGACTCGATCACCATAAACCATTACCGAACTCCCGTCACGCGCTGTCAAACGAATCATCTTCTTGCGACACACAATGTTCGCCTCGTAGTCCGCTAGCCAATCCATCCCCAAGACTAGATCAAACCCACCTAAGGTCATCATGAATGGTCTAACAGGAAATCTGTGACCTTCTAATTCCATATCACATCCTTCTATCACCGCAAAAATCCTGGTAGACTTACCTATGGCAGTTTCTACATCAAAGGGCGTATCGATATCCTACTACTAACAGGCAATTTATCAGAGAAAGCAGCAGAAATGAAACTTTTACTAGCACCAAAATCGAATAACACAGAGGCTAAAGTTTGGTTTACTAGAAACGTACCTGACACAACATTAGGGTCCGTCCTAGCCTCATTTTGCGTCATCGTAACACTCTAGCGCTCGCCCTCGGTCCTTCTCCTTCAGTCTCCTTCACCCCAGAACCCTTAGCCCTCGGCTTCTTACAGTCTCTACTCATGTGGCCCTCCACGCCACAGTTAAAACATTGGACCATTCGACAGTCCTTTGCTATATGCCCCGTCTCCCACATTTGAAGCATATGTTTGATCCCAGTCTACATTCTCCAGTATGCTCCTTTCCATATCTCCACACTTCTTCGACCCCGCACCAGATATGACCACATGGCGGTCATCCACCCGTGCCTTCTTGTTACTCGTCGGGGCACCACCCCGACCAAACCTTTTTCCATTCCAATTCCGATCACTACCTCCTTTCTTGCTGCCTTCAGCCACCACCACCATTCTCTCATCATACAATCTCCCTGCCAAATCAACCGCCGACCTAAACGTGCTCGGTGACTGAAGTGATCAAGGCAGTTAGAGAGGGAGAAAGAAAGGAAAGAAATCGGTCCTCGGGAGGACTGGATCAACTAGAGCCGGAAACGGTTCTCTCTCATGATGAGGATGAGGAAAAGAGACTTCGTCGGAGGCCTCGAGGCTGCAACTATGGGGCATTTATGAGATGCAAGCCCCTACCTTTGATGGGAACGACACTGCTGCAGCTGCTCACCGGTGGGTGAGGGAAATGGAGGTTGTCCTTGATATTAGTGAGTTCCATAAGGACCAAAAGGTGAAGTTCGCTACCCACTCCTTTGTGGACTCGGCCTTGTGCTGGTAGGACAACATTGTCCAAGCCGAGGGTAGCAGGGCCATTGGAAGAATGAGATGGCCTGAACTGAAAAATTTAGTGATTGAGGAATTCTGTCCTCACAGAGAGATGGACAAAGTAGAAAGAGACTTCCTGCAGCTGGAGGAGGAAACGATGACACACCAGCATTACACCACCAAATTTAATGAAATGGTGCGGCTGGTGCCCGATCAAGTGACACCACTGTCACGAAAGATTAAAAGATACATCCAGGGGCTGCCGGCGGATATCCGTAGACAATGATTGCCGCCCGGCTGAACACTTTCAGGTCGGCAGTTGACTTGGTTGGCAGATTATACGATGAGCGCGGGGTGGTGGTGACTGAGGTGGATAGGAAGGATGGTGGTAGTCGGAACTGGAATGGGAAACGGTTTGGACGTGGTAGACCTGCTCCAAACAAGAAGGTGGCAAAGGTGGGTGATCGGCGTGTCGTCACATCTGGATCAGGGCTGAGGAGGTGTGACAAATGTGGGAGAGAGCATACTCGTGAGTGTATAATGGGTGAACGTATGCTTCAGGTGTGGTCAGCCTGGCCATATCGCTAGAGACTGCAAGAAGCCGAGGGCAGAGAGCTCTGGGGCAGAGAAGAAGAAGCTAGAGGAAGGAGGACAGAGGGTAGGTGCTAGAGCTTATACCATGACCTGGGAGGAAGCCAGAGCTGACCCCGATGTTGTGTCAGGTATGTTTCTAATAAACCGAACTTATGCCTCTGTATTGTTTGATTCTGGTGCTAGTAGGAGTTTTATTTCTACTATTTTCTACGCTAGGTTGCCTGTTGTCAGTAGAAAGGTCAGTGCACCATTTGATGTAGAAACTGCTATTGGTAAGTCCACTAGAATTACTGATGTGATAGAGGACTGTGCCATAGAACTAGAGGGTCATAGGTTTGCTGCTAGTTTACATGTGATACCCCTAGGTAGATTTAATGTAGTACTAGGGATGGACTGGTTAGCAAACTATGAAGCAAACATCGTGTGTCGCAAGAAGATGATTTGGTTAGTTGCCCCCGATAAGAGTTTGGTTACGATTTATGGTGATCGCGTCGCGACGATCCCGAAAGTGATTTTGATGGCGGTGGCGGGAAAGTGCATGAGGCGTGGATGTAGTGCCTACTTGGCCTACGTAAAGGATGTGGACGCGCCAACACCACAACTATCTGATGTACCAATTGTGCGTGACTTTCCGGACGTATTCCCGGAAGCGTGCCACCAGATCGAGAGATTGAGTTCCAAATTGACTTGATACCCGGTGCTCAACCCGTTGCCAAAGCACCATATCGGTTGGCTCCGACAGAAATGAAGGAACTGATGGAACAGTTGCAAGAGCTGCTCGATAAGGGGTTCATTAGACCGAGTATCTCTCCATGGGGTGCTCCGGTCCTATTTGTGAAGAAGAAAGACGGCAGTATGACGATGTGTATTGACTACCGAGAGCTAAACAAGTTAACGGTGAAGAACCGATACCCCCTACCAAGGATAGATGATCTGTTTGATCAGCTCCAAGGTGCCAGTTGGTTCTCAAGGATAGATCTTTGATCTGGTTACCATCAGCTGAAGGTGAAGGAGCAGGACATTCCTAAAACAGCTTTTCGCACGCGCTACGGTTACTATGTATTCCTTGTTATGTCATTTGGTTTGACCAGCGCCAGCTGCTTTTATGAATCTGATGAACCGTGTGTGTTGGCCTATGTTGGATAAATCAGTGATTGTGTTCATTGATGATATCCTGATTTATTCAAGGAGTGAGATTGAGCATGCCGGTCACATTCGAGAGGTGTTAGAGACCTTAAGAAGGGAGAAGTTGTACGCCAAATTCTCCAAGTGCGCGTTCTGGTTACGCGAAGTTCAATTCTTGGGTCACGTGATAAACCAGAGGGGATTTTGGTAGACCCTGCTAAAGTGGAGGCGGTGATGCAATGGAAGTCTCCGAGAACGCCATCCGAGATTCGTAGTTTCTTGGGGTTGGCGGGTTATTATCGAAGGTTCATTCAAGACTTTTCCAAGATCGCTTCTCCACTGACCAAATTGACCCAAAAGGACGTAAAGTTTATATGGGGTCAAGCCCAAGAACAGGCGTTCGAAGTGTTAAAAGTGAGGTTGACTCAAGATCCTGTTTTGTCATTACCCGAAGGAAGCGAGGACTTGGTGGTATATTCTAATGCTTCCTACTCGGGGTTGGGGTGTGTACTGATGCAAAGAGGGGTTATAGCCTATACATCCCGACAGTTGAAAGTTCATGAGGTCAACTGCCCTACCCATGACTTGGAGCTAGCAGCCGTGGTTTTTGCACTAAAATTTGGAAGCACTATCTGTACGGAACGAAGAGCACCATTTTCACAGACCATAAGAGCTTGAAGTACTTCTTTGAGCAAAAAGATCTGAACATGAGGCAAAGGCGGTGGTTGGAGCTTATAAAAGATTATGATTGCGAGATCCATTACCATCCGGCAAAGCCAACGTGGTGGCTGATGCTCTTAGCCGGAAGGAGAGGCCCGAGCCAATTTGGGTGAAAGCATACCAACTAATCATGACCTCTGATGTAATGAAGCAAGTCAAGGAGTTTCAGGATGAGGCGCTGAAAGAAGATCATCTAAACTCTGAAAGAATGAGAGGTCTGGTTGGGGAATTGAGTGAAAACACACTTGGTGTTAAAACTCGATTTGGACGAGTGTGGATTCCTCGTTTCGGGGATCTACGTGTGAGGATTATGGATGAAGCTCATAAGACTCGATACTCCATTCATCCTCGTGCCACAAAGATGTATCAAGACATGAAGAAAAATTATTGGTGGCCGGCTATGAAACATGACGTGGCGGAGTATGTGAGTAAGTGCCTTACTTGCTTGCAAGTGAAGGCGGAACATCAGAAGCCGTATGGGAAAATCCAACCTTGGATATATCGGAATGGAAGTGGGAGCACATCACCATGGACTTCATAACGAAGTTGCCCCGTACTCCGAAAGGATACGATGCCATATGGGTGATAGTTGACCGTCTGACGAAGAGTGCTCACTTCCTACCGATCCATGAGACATATTCATCCGAGAGGTTGGCTGACATGTTCATCAAGGAGATTGTAACTCGTCATGGTGTGCTGGTGTCCATTGTGTCTGATCGCGACACCCGGTTTACGTCTAAATTCTGGAAGAAATTCCACGATGCCATGGGGACGAGGTTACATATTAGCACGGCTTATCATCCCCAAACTGATGGTCAGTCAGAAAGGACCATTCAGACGTGGGAGTACATGCTTCGGGCATGTGTAATCGGTTTTGGTGGAAGCTGGATGACCACTTACCGTTAGCTGAATTCTCGTACAACAATAGCTATCATGCCAGTATTGGCATGCCACCATACGAGATGCTATACGGTAGGAGATGCAGAACACCCGTTTGTTAGGGTGACATCGGTCAGAAAGAGTTGGGAAGCGTCGAGGTAATCGAGGCTACGACTGAAAAGCTTGAAAAGATTAAAGCCTTCATGAAGGCAGCCAAGGATAGACAAAAGTCGTATGCCGATAAACGACGTAGACCAATTGAGTTCCAGGTGGGTGACCGGGTTATGTTGAAGGTCTCACCTTGGAAGGGAATTATCAGATTCAGAAAGCGGGGCAAGTTCAGCCCAAGATATATAGGCCCTTTCTGAATCATTGCTCGAGTAGGGGAGGTGGCCTATAGCTGGAATTGCCGGATGAGTTAAGTGGGATTCACCCGACATGCCATGTGTCTCATCTGAGAAAGTATATAGCTGATGAAGACATGATTGTTCCACTGGAGGACATTGAAGTAGATGAAAGGCTCAATTATATGGAGCAACCAGTGGCGATCATCGATTGTAAAGAAAAGAGGCTGCGAAATAAGTGGTTCCTCTTGTGCGTGTACAGTGGAAGGGATCCGAGTCTACATGGGGACTGAGAGGAGATGAGGCAGCATTATCCTCGTCTGTTCGAGGAATAACAGGTTTCGGGGACGAAACCTATATAAGGGGGATGGACTTGTAACACCCAGTTATTCTTTAAAAGACAAGAAATAAGGAATAAAAGAAAGAAAGGCAATTCAGTCCAAGTGGAGGGACTAATTGTGTAAAAAGGACAATATCTTGTAAAGTTGGTGTAAAGGTGGGCATGGCCGCCCACCCTCTTTTCACATCACCATCTTCTTCGGTTTTAGAGAGAGAGAGAGCAGAGAAAACTCTCGGTTGTTGCAGAAGAAGAAGAAGTGGTCGAATTCAAGGTAAGAATTCGTGGTTTTACATGTTTATGACGGGTTTTGTCCCGGTTTCATGCTTATGTGCTTATGTGTTGTGTTTGTGCTCAGGTGTGCGTGTGTGGTGTTGTTTTTAGGTGTTTGAACTCATTGCAAGCGGGTTACAAAGGAAGAAACACCCAAGTTGCATCAGGTGAGTTCTAGACCCCGGTTTTACTTGTTTTAAATGATCTTTGGGGCTGAAAATGTATTAAAATGATTTTTACAAGTTCATGTATGTTTACCCGTGTGGCATTATGCATGAATGAATGTGATTCTTCAATGCTTATAGGTTATTCATGTTAGAATAGCCACATTAAGCTTAGAACGGACAGATTCGATGATTTAGGTTGAAAACATACTGGAAACATATAGTACTGAAGGTCCATGCGCCTAAATAAGTTCATGCGCTTGAAAATGCCATAGTAAGAACTAAGTGTGATCCATGTGCCTAAAAAGTAATCCATGCGCCTAAACAGTAACCCATGCGCCTAAGATTACCTTAGAAATGTTTAAGTATAGCCCATGCGCCTGAACAGTGGTCCATGCATCTAGAAATGTTAGCTGACGACTAAGTGTAAGGCTCATGCGCCCAATAGTGCCCATGCGCCCAAGTGGCCCATGCGCCTAAGTGTTCATACGCACACACAGCGTCCATGCGCCTGAAATTCTCATGCGCCTAAGTGTTCATACGCACACATAGTGCCCATGCGCCTGAACAGTTCATGCGTCCAAAGTGAAAATGTTTAAGTATGAGGTTGATGCACTATCTATAGTGATGAAACACCCAAGTAGGGCTCATGCGCCTAAATAGTTCCCATGCGCCTAAGACGTAGAAATTTTTACAGAATTTTCTGGGAGTCTGTGCCTTAGGGTTTTGTCCAAGATTGACTAAGGGCTTAATAATGATGTTGTTTCATGCATGATATGATTGATTATGATTCTTCATTATTATTGTTATTGCTATTATTATTATTACTTATAGTATGTGACTTTACGTGGTATGTTATTATTGTAACGTAAAGTATCTCGTAATAATAAAGTGAAAGAGCAATAAAGAAAAGAAGAGGAACATTAATGAAAATGTTAACAAGTCTTGCAAGCTTACAGGAGGTACACGACCGTGTTGTCGTTAGCTCAACTGTGCTGCGGTTAGCTACCTTTTATGCACACAGGTCAATCAATTGAGATTGGCAGGACCTTTGTAGCGTGCCCTGGGTGATTGGGTGGCCTTGTACATAGTACACAGACCCTTTCGGGGGATATAGTTGACCCTTTCGAGGGATACAGTTACCCTTTCGGGGGATATAGTTGACCCTTTTGAGGGATACAGTTGACCCTTTCGAGGGATATAGATGGCCCATCACCCGTTTTCCATCGCTCATATAGTTGGGGTATTGCTCACTGGTCCATACAGAAAGTGAAACATAAGTTAAAAGTTTACATACAAGGCATACAGTACAGAGAATGAGCATATTTGTTCATATAGTTGATGCGTGCTCGCATATACAGTACAAAGTTGTATTTCAGAAAAGAGTATTTTCTTATACAACATATAGAAAGTATTTATTACTTTTAAAACTAGAGCTCACTCAGCAACACTGACTTTTACATTTTCAGTTGGCAGGTAATTATTGCTGAGGATGGCACGAGGGTGAAGCTACTCGGCAGGGAAAGACTGACATCCATTGGTATTCTATGTTACTGTTGTTATGTAATGCAGTAAAACGATTCTTTTGTAAACAGATTAATGATGATGTATTGCTTAACATAGTGTTTTAAATGATATGAATGGTTTTTGATAAATCATTTCCGCTGCATAAATCTGTAATTGAAATGTTTAATGTTTTAAATTGCTATGAATGACCAACTGTGAGGTTTCCGGGATCGGGGCCTTACAGTTCATACACATTTCTTTTACTTCATCCGCATTTGTTATAGTTCATCCGTATTTGTTTTCCTTCATCCGCATTTCTTTTACTTCATCCGCATTTCCCACTACTCAACCGCATTCTCTTACTTAGTGGCAAATTTTCATCCGCATTAACTGTTCATCCGCATTGAATTCCAATACTCATCCGCATTGGCCTACTTTGTAGTTAATGCTCATCCACATTAACTGTTCATCCACATTTCTTCCCATTACTCATCTGCATTGCTTTTGCATACTTAGGTAGATTCTAAAACTTAACATATGAGCCTAAACATCATATCTCAGTTCCCAATCACCATCTATCATGTTCTAAGCTCAAATCTTAAATTCTAAGCCTTAGAAAATCAACCATAACATCATCAAGCATTACATAGCCCAACATCACATCCATAATCACAGCATACACATTCATACATACGGTTTTAAAACCCAGTTTAATGAAAACATACATTCATGCATTTTCAGCCCCAAAATCAGTTAAAAACCAGTAAAAGAGGGGTTCTAGAACTCACCTTTGCAGCTCTTGAGTATGGCTTCTTCCAAACTCGTCTGTAATTGAGTTCAACTGCCTAGAAACCCACTAAAACATACCCGAACACATACAAACACACATAAGCATAAACCCGAGAATAAAACTAGTGAAGAACACTCACAAATCACGAATTCTTACCTTGAATTCGTACTTCTTCTTCCTGTTCTTGAAGAACCGAAACTTTTCTGCTCTGTTACCCTCTCTCTCTAAAAATATCCGAGAATTTTTATGTAGAGAGGGTGATGGGCGGTCATGCCACCTTTATCAGCAACTTTTCAAAGATTTTGTCTTTTTTGTCACTTTTAATCCCTAGACTTGGGTTTTATTTCTTTTCCTTCTTTTTCTTCACTTTATTCTTTCTTTGTTTTCTTTAAAAAAATAATCGGGTGTTACAAGGGGTGAGCAAAAAACCAAAATAATCGAACCATAACCAAAATAACCAATGCAACTGAACCGATAAAACTGAAACCGCTTGAAAACCGACAGTTTGGTTTGATGATTTTTTAAAACCGAAGTTTTCGGTTTGGTTTTGGTTTTGCTTGTAACAAAAACCGAAAAAACTGAACCGAAACCATATAATCAAACTTGTAAATTTAGAGGTGTAATCATATATTTATAAAAATTATTAGCCTATTAGTTACTTATTTAACTTATGTTATCTAAAAGAAATTAAATATTTAGGTTTCAGTAATAATATTTATTTATTTTTATTTGTATTGATAGATTAAAATGTTTTATTGAATATATTATTTTTATATTTTATGAATTGTATTTAAATTTAATATCAACTAAATTATAAAAATATATAAATTATATTTGAAGATGAACAAAATAATGTAAGGCAAAAGTTTTTGGCTTAAATTCATGCTTTAAAATAAAATTTTTCTAAAACTTGAAGCACAAATGGTAAAACCGAAAAAAAACCAAAAACCGAACCGAAACCGAAGTTAAAACCGAAAATCAAAAACCGAAAAAACTGAAACCGAATGGTTTTAAAAACTTAGAAACCGAAATATTGATTTTTGGTTTCGGTTTTAGGCCAAAACCGAACCAAACCGACCATGTACACCCGTACATTTTGATTAAATCAAATTGACACTTCATCTCCATAAGTTAAAAAAATTATTCTATTTTCTTTTAACCAATTTATGATATAGCACATTAACTTTAAAAAAATTAACATTTACATATTCGTTATTCTTTTCTTAAGTTTTGATAATTTATTTTTTAACGGTATTTATTTTCCTTTTACTTTTTTTATTAGCGTTTCACGTTTAATTATTTACATCTGGTTAGTAATAACATATAAATTATCAGAATTAACATTTTTATATTTACAATCCCATGCATAGCTAATATATATATATAACAAATTAATATGGTTTCGTATTTTTATCATGCTTATAGAATATAGTAAGTAATGTACTCATCTTCTTTTTTTTTCATTATGAATTAATAAACTTCTTTTATTCACGATACTAAATTATATGAGTTGTTTGTTGATAACATTTAAGTTGTTTGTTGATAACATTTATCATGTAAACAAAAATTTTGAAGAGCTAAAGTAGAGGGTTGTTTGTAGATTTAGATGATCTGTTTATATATATATGTTAAAATTATCAAATAAGTATATTGTTTTAATTGTAAGTATATTGTTTAAAATGATCTCTATCTTCAAATGATAAATAAGTATATATAAAGGTAAGAGATCAAATGAGCACTTATTTATTTTGTAAGAAATTTAAAAACTAATATAAGACACACATTTCAAAAGGCAAAATGGTAAATAGTGATAACATAATAAAAAAATTATAAAATAAAAATTAACACAAAAAAAAGTAGAATGACGAAAATATTATCCTAAACAAAATCAAGCTTGTTAGATATAATAAAAAGAAATATTATCTCGGAGTAAAGATAATATTTCCTTTTATAATTTTTTTTTATTTTCCTCCTAAACAGAATCAAACCTGTTAGATATAATTATCCTTTTTGTATTGGTTAATCTTATTTATTATTGTTGGTTTAATTTATCTTATAACAAATGAATATGGATTCATATTTTATCATATGTATAAAAATTACTAATATAATGTATTTATTTTCTCTATTTTCCATATAAAAATTTAAAAAAAAATTCTTTAATGCAAGACAATAAAAGAACATAAAATTCTCTATGTGAATTTAAGTATTAAAACAAATGTATTGATAATCGTATAAAGTTTATATAAAAAATGAATTGGTTAAAAAGTTTCAAGTCAAAACTTTTAGAAAACTAACGTACCGTGTTCATGGCATGATAATATCCTATGTTTATATGAGAAAACGGAACCATAAAAAAATCATGACAATAAAATCTGAACTTATGAAAAAAAGAACCCATTAAAAATCATATATATTATTTAAATATTAATTAAAAAAAGAGTTTATTTAATATATAAACTAAAAATAAAAAATAATAAATAATAAACCAAACATTGAATAAAGCAAGGTTATTATATGTTATCACCTTTAAACAAATTACAACTATAATATATAATAATCTATATGGTTTTCAATATCAAAAAAAATATTGTATTGTAACATAATATCTTTTTGTTATTATATTATTGGGTTAAAATAAATATAAACTTTTATGTCGAAGCTTAATTGTTTTATTATACTAAAGTTCATATCATATTACTGTTTAAAAAATAAATTTCAATAAAAGAATAATAAAATATCCATTAATAAAGATGTAATTCGTATAAAAAATATTGTAAGTTATCTCGAAAATTTAAAATTTTGAATTTTTGATTTTTGGATATTAGAAATAACAAACTAATATTATTATAATAAAAGTTTACAATAAAATACATGAAAAAGATAAAAAGAAAATAAAAATTTTAATTTTATTTATCTCAGTTTGAAAAGAATGACATAATATAAGTGGAAATATGTATAACAACACTCAATAATTATTATGAGAAGTTAAAGTAAATGGTTGTTTTGTAGATTCACACTATCTGTTTGTATGTGTTAAAATGATTAGATAAGTATGATATGATCTTTAAAAATTATGATTTTCCGTTATGAATAGATGTATTTTGATGAAATAGTTTTTACATAAATGATGATAAATTTTAATGGAATAAAAGAATAATAATCACATGAGATGCAAGGATAAATCAAATGAGAACCTCTAATCATGTATAAATCATACCATTGGCAAATATGATAAACGAGAAACTAGTACCCATCGCGTTGCGATGGCAGCGGACGTGACGAGATAAAGTATGTACTACAATCGACCCGATTCGTTTTGCAAACTAAAGTTACGTCAAAATGTAGAGCAAATCGAATTTCTACCTGAATAAAAACGTATTCTATCTGACCCGAATTTTTTTTAACTAAAGTTATGTTGAAACGTAAACCAACTCAAAGCGTAAACAGAAAACACGAGCAATGATGCCGTATGCAACGTCATAAAGTATAGATTGCAATCGCATCATTGCGTTTCCGAACTAAATTTATTGTCGACAAACTTGAATTTATGTAGGAGTTAAATTCAAAATTTTGGAAATTTAAGGAGGGTAAAACGATATTTTTCTATAGTTTTTAGAAAGTTAAGGGGCCAAAGGGTAAAAACAAAAGTTAAGGTGGTGGAATGGCCAGTTTCCTAACTAAATTTATCTTCAACAAACTTGAATTTATACAGGAGTTAAAGCCAAAAATTTTAAATTTAATGATGGTAAAACGATATTTTTCTATAGTTTTTAAGAAGTTAAACAGAAGTTAAGGGGGTGGAATGGTTGGTTTTCGAACTAAATTTATCGTCGACAAACTTGAATTTTAACAGGAGTTAAACCCAAAATTTTAAAAATTTAAAGAGGTTAAAGCGATATTTTTCTATAGCTTTTACAAAATTAAGGGGCCAAAGCGTAAAATATAAAATTTAAAGATGTGGAATGGTCGGTAGCAAAAACCATTGAAATTCCTAAATGTGTATATAGTAACTAGTAAATGAGCTCCATAATTTTTCATAGTGATTAGTTCTTAAACAACACAAATATACAAAATACTAATAGAAAATCATATTCTTTACTTTTCATATAGAAATAGTATTTTAACCCGTCGTGTACTGACGCGGCATCGTACGCGGTATGATTATGTATAGATTACAATCGACCCAGCTCGTTTACAAACTATATTTACGTCAATACGTAGAGTCACTTGAATGAAAATTATATTATTTGACCCGCCTTTTTCCAAAAGAAAATATATGTTAAAACATTTATATATGACTCGTGTTCTAAGTAAATTTACATTGAAACGTAAAGTAAACAAAAACGTATTTTTATTTGATCGATCTAACGTGTTTCCAAACAAAACTTACGTTGAAACTTTTATATTTGACTTAACTAATATCTGAACAAAATTTACGTTAAAACGTAAACGTTTGTTGAAAGGTAGACAGTTCAAAAACATGTATAAGGTTAAAGCACACAAAGATTCTATATTTAACCAGTCATTTCTGATTATGTTCGAATGTGGACGGACTCGAATTCTTATTGTAGATTGGTAAATCTAAAATTTTAAAAACCTAAGGGGAGTCAAAGTGATATTTTTTAAAATTTCAAAAAATAGGAACAAAAAGTGTCAATAAAAACCTAAGGGGTTTTTTGCACAGTGACACTACCACCGACCTTTAAAAATATTATTAAAATAGAAAACCAAAATTATCAAAGTAAAAGCAAAATATCATCCCCTAGACTCAAACCGGGTTTGGCGTCATAATTGAAATGCATTTAGATTGTATCTAAAGTATAAGAAAAATGAAATAGATAAAAACTGAAAAAAAAAATCAAGTTCGAATATGAAGTTTGCAAGGTTTGGACTTGAGTTGATAAGATAAATGAATAAATCCTTACCACCAAACCAATTACCACATATGACATATGTTCTCAAAGTGAAAAGCATATACTCTATATATGAAAACATAAGTTGTAGGGACTAATAATTATATCACATATAATATCAAAAATTACGTACCTGCACTTCCACTGAAAGATATATTTGCAAATGTATGTAGGCTGCACCATCCTAAGGGGTCAATTTCTGTAAGGAGTAACTATGACTATCAGCATACATAAAGAAGATCAAATTTCAATCATACCAAATTTGTGAAAAAGTCATGCTAGTATCAATTTTGAATTTTACACGTACCTAAAGTGCCCATAATATATCATAGTTTATAAGCATAATTAATTACAAAGCTTCTCGAAAGACCAAAAGGCATCAATTCCACATCTGGTTGCCGCAAAACATTATATTCTAGCTAGTAGTCGACGACATTTGGTTTCTGGCTAAAGACTATTTACATGACTTCTAATATCCAAATTATTCAGAACACCCAAGGCCTTCTAACTTTGAAAATATTTAGCTACCAACCATCACAACCTAACATAGAAACCTAGATGTTTCTGATCGATTGATCAATACCAACGTACACAGCGACCGGTATGTATATATTAATAATAAGCCACTGGTTTAATAGTAATAAACAAACTTTGTGTTTCAATCATTAGAATATACATGACTAAGCAAAATATAAGTTAATAGTTTGTTTAATATTCTTCTTGTCTTTAAATGGTCATGTAAGTTATTTTATGAATGTTTGACCATATGCTAATCTTTGTAGGGTCGTTTGGTTCACTGTAATTTTTTAAAGGATTTGGAAATGGAATTTGTATTGAAATTAAAATGTAATATTTTCCAACTTTTTAATGATGTTTGGTTGGTAAATATTAAAAAGGAATTGGAATCTTAATAAGAAGTGTAAACCTCATCACGATCAATTTCACAAATTCTTGCACTTGATAATCAAATTAAGACGGATGTATGTGTATAATATCAACAAGCTTCAAACAAACTCAATAGAATATTATTAATCAAACAATTACAATACCAAAAAAGTTTACATCGTTGAAGCTCGATCCACCCAAGGTCCCTCGAGCGGCCTATCACATGACTCTCTACTCTCACCCTCAAAGCATTTTTACAGAACGAAAAACGCATAAGAAATACAAAGGAAAAACATCTATTTATACTATTATATGTTCTTGCACTACAACATGAGGTTTTCGTGTGATAACTCCAAGTTCTCGCGAAATAGGATTTGCATCAATCATCTTAGAGTTCTCGCATCTTTGTATTTTTTGCATTATTTGAGTTTTTTATTTTCACTTGATATTGTAATCCATAAAGTTTAGGTCCTTACAATTTCCCCTATAGATTATGATATCAAGCTATGTTTAACTTCAGTCGCACATTTTCATAAATTATGTGATCCTCGGGTATCATTCACTTCAGTCTTCTACCTCAGTTGTAACCTCGATCCTACTAAGGATATCATGTTTGGCCTTTGATCTGGCCTTCAATGCTTCCTTTAACTTCTATGCAGTTGTGAATTTCATGAAGCTATGGATGATGTTGTTTGGTATGCTCATTCTCCTCAGCCATAAAGCCTTTGAATCCACATCCATCTTCTTCAGAGCTTTACTTGCGTACTTTCTAAGATCTTTAGGAATTATGACGAAACTTGAACCATGGGGACATATGGTACATTCAGAATACAGAGCCATAGTCTCAGATCTTGATTCTTTAAAAATCTTTCATTTGGATTTTCCACGTATCATAGTCATGTGCTGTGAACATGGAGGGTTTTGTTTAAGTTTCATTTTCTAATTCATGCTTACTTGAAGGAGTGTGGTGTTTGATAATGTGATAAAAAATAAGTGATTTGTCAAAAGACGACTTCTAGAAAATCAAGAGTCCCAAGCTTTGATACCACTTGTTAGATCGGGGTTATGGATTAACAAGACCTCTCTATCTGATTAGAAGTTAACAAATATGAGATCTAAGTTAAGAACTTAGTAAAAAATAAAAATACTTTGAGTAATGATAAGTACACAAGTTGTTCTTTCAAAATATTCACTTGATTAATAAAAACAAAGTGAAAAGAATAATATTAAGCAGATACACAAGTGGCTTAACAAAACTTACCTCTAACATACAAGTATAAGGGTTTTATACTATGAAAATCTAAATAATAAGAATAACCTATTCTATGTTTAGAATTTACAACAAGACAGATGATCAACACATCAAAGTTAGGCAGCATCAGTATTATGATGTCTCCAAAAGATAGAACACAATAGTTGTCGATACAGACATCTTGTATTGTGTAACAACTGATTAGCAGCTCATGGAGTTCGATGCTGATCAGAGGCAGTCGATCAGCAGCACATCAAATAAGTATTGATTGGTAGTTGCTCAACATATGTTGATCGACAATCATTCAACACATGTTGTTCGAAAGTTGATCCAGCACTTGGCAGAAATCAGCAATTAACAACTAGTGCTGAATTCTTGAGTTTTTGATAGTTAATCCTTGAAAAGAAGAAACTCAACAACTCTAGCTTCAAGAAATGGTTTAGAAACCTAAAAATATTCTAATGAAGAGGACAAGATGTACGCTCTCAAAGGACTAATCTTGGATGAACCAACAACCCAGACGGTTGTTGCCCTTAAGAACAAGGAAAAGCATGTGCATGAATCCATAAAAGAATCCGGTATCATGCTTGCCTCCCTGGTTCCAAAACATTTGGCAAATCTGAAAACACACATGCATTCAACATTGTTCGTCAAATAAATGAAATATTCATTTTTTGTTTGGCAACTACAAAATTCAAATGAAATTATTTAGTGTTTTCCATTCTTATTATCCTAATCAGATTATAACCTGTAGGATCGTTTAAGGGGTTGGTCACTTACAACACAACATACAATGAGGAGAGTTGATTTAGAACACTTAACTGATCAAATAGGGAACTGGCAACCAATCATCTTGATACTAAGTAACACAAGTAATAAAGAGATAGAACAATAAAAATAACAATAACATAAGTGTTTGGTTTTCAAGAATGATGTATATTAATCTCAAGTTCCTTACAAGTGTTTCAAAGCATAAAAGGATTAAAGACTACAAAAGGACCTAAGATACTTTATACTACATCCTACAGCTGGTCATACTTTGGATGTCAATTGGATACATGATCTAGATAACAACAAAATCAATGTAAAGTCAAAAAACAGATTGCCTTTTGACTAGTGACTATGACATGCCATAGCTCATATCCTAATATATTACGAAAAGGATAAAATTACATTAAGTAGAAAGTAGCATACTCAAAATCTCAATGTACAGTTTACCAAAAACATGGACCTTTCACCAACTTGTGAAAGTTGGTGAATCAAATAAAGTTGTAGCAGAAAGGTGGTCCAGCTTTATGGTAAAAGGTACATCAGATAAAGCATGTACTCAAAATTCTTCAGAAGAAATTTGTCTTCGAGAGTTGGCTTCGGAAGACTTTGTCTTGAAGTGTTGGAAGACTTCATGGTTGGCTTCGGAAGATATTGGTCTTGCCTTTGGATGATATTGGTCTTGGCTTTGAAAGATATTAGTCTTGGCTTTGGAAGATTTCACACCTAGAATGTTTTCTAAGGTAGATTGTGAAACTTCCAAAGCATTCTACTTCAGGACTTTGTGCATGCATGCAGGACAAACTGTTTGGGTGTTTTGGGTTGTATTAACCTTATATGAGTCCTTACAAACTCCCCCTTAGGCTGATGATACCAAAACATTTGAAGACTTCATATGTTGATAGTCCTCATCATGATGATGACCATCTCTTTTTACATGAGATGATCAGGATCACTCAGACTCTCATAATGTTTTCTCATATCAAAGAGACCATGCAGAGGTAGATTGAGCATGTCCTGCCATGAGTAGACATCTTTAACACCTTGATCTCTAATAACATGCCATCTCTTTGGTTAGTAGTGTAAGTCCAGGATAAGATGGGTCTTCCTGATACCAGAGGAGCTACTTGGATTGGAGTTAGTTGAGCTTCCTCTTGTTGCATATCCCCAGGATGTTCTGACTCAACCTGAGGTTTGGAGATGGATGCTTCTTTCTTCTTCTTCTTAGACTTTGGTCTAGAAGCCATCATTTTTCTCCTCTTCATACTTTTTAACTGAGAAGAGTGGATTGAAGCACCTTGTTGATCATCTTTTTCTTACTCAGTTGAGTTTTCCCCTCTCACAGGTTCAAATTGAGAGGGGACTGAACCCTACTATGAATCAAAAGATAAAGCTTGTTGAGATTCAGCAGGAGGTCCAGATTGTGTTGTCTCAAAAGGTTCAACCTTAACCTCCACTTCTTGAGGGACCTAACTTGGTGGGGAGTGTAAGTCAGCAAGTTCTCCTCTTTTGATCTTCTGCTTGATCACCCTAATATGCTCATCCATGGTGGAGAGAGACATAGGGCCAAGTCTCCTTCTGAAGAATCCATAAAGCTTCAAGAAGCTCATCATCCTCTGCCTATCAACAAACTTCCTTTGACTTTTCTATATGATGGCTCTTGCCTTGGCAGCTTCTTCCCTCATATTCCTCTTTGTTGCCTTTCTTTCTTTGAGTTCTTCAAGTTCAAGTTGCTTGAGATACTTAAACTCAATGTACTCAAAGGACAAGGGAAGAAGTGCATCAACCTGATAGAGACCTATGGCACTCAGATAGTTAATCATGTTAATCATGTCAGTTTCTTTGTCTACCTGAGGTTCTTGTGGAGCTACAGCCTCTTGTGCAGGGCTTTCTTGAACTGGGAAGAGGGTAAGAACATGTTTGCAAAGCCTTTTCAGTCTCATTTCCTCTTTGATTTGAAGAATCATTCTTGCATCCTCTGCTTCTTTCCTCTCTTTTGACAATTCGATGTCTGGTAGTTTATTTAATTCCTGTAAGGGGAGGAAGATGATATTAGCAATATTATAGTTTCTGGTATGTCAGTAGGCAATCCTGACTGCCATCAACTCATTATTTTGAGTGTTTGGTCTGAGAGCAACCCTGATTGCAGCTTCCATGAAGCCAGCAAACCCAGCAGAGCAACTTTCTCACCTTAGCCTCCTTTTCCTCTCTCTCTCTTTCTCTATCCTCCTACTTAATCTCCTCAGGAATCATCTTCATTTTCCCTTTGTCACTCATAGACCTTTGTGACTTAGGATGGAGAGATCTTTGGCCTTCATTGCTTGGAGTAGCATCAATGCTCTGGCAAGAGAGAGGTTGAGATGCACCTTTACCAGCATGTGTCTCATCAAGGGAATGGACTTTTGAAGCAGTTGTAGGTGTGACAGGGCTCTCAGGTTCTATCACTAGGCCTTCAGTCAAGGTTTTCCCTTTGAAGCTAATCTCAGGGTTTGCCTTAACATCTAGTTGACCAATGACATTGTCTGATTGCCTTTATCTCATTCTAAGGCTGAACTCCTCAGTAATCCTATCTTGAATCATTTTAGCCAACTTGTCAGCTTGTCTAGATTGGCTTGGATTGACAAGTGGCATGTTGATAAGGTCAAGACCTTCATAGTAGTTCAAAGTTTGAAAATTAAAGACTTCTTGTTGCCCTTGAACTCTTTGAAGAATAAGGGCTCTTCTGTTAGCATCATACATCCACCCTATGAGTTAGAAGTTCCTTGAGGTGGAGATGACACAGCCCTTAGAATGCCTTCCTTAAAAAGACTCTAAATGAAGGAGTATATTAAGTCCACATCAATGTGAACTTGAGGAAGTTGTTGAGTATGGATAGATACAAGTAAAGATGGTGAGTCCTTAAAGTCCATGCTCTGTGAAGAACTCCAAGGTTCTGTGAGTGTAATGACTTTCTTCCCTTTTTGGTAGCATTACCCTCTTGCATAGGTGAGCTAGGAGTTAGGTCAATCACATTCACAAGTTCTTGTGTTCCTGGTTAGCTCTTCTTAAAGGTCTTCTAGCTAGTTTCTCTTGAGATAAGAAATCTCAAGTTGTTGATTATTGAGCCTATTATGTAAGGTAGTCACCTGAGATTCCAAGTGACTAACCTGAAGACAAGATAGGTGCATGTTTTTGATAGTTTTGCAACTTTATTCTCAGATTCCCTCTTCTTCATCAAAAGATCATTGGGGGATGAAATAATTGGACCGAAGTCCTTAGTCTCACCACTAGCATGGTGTTCTTGGCTGTTGGTTTTCCTCTGCTCACTGACTACTTCAGATGGACTATCAGTGGGCTGAGTTGCCATGATTTAGGTCTTAAAATGTAATCACTTTCAGAAGTGAGAGCCTCTTCCATATGGACTTCCTGAGCAGATTCAGGAAGATCCACCTCAGTGTGGGTAGATGATGTGGGCTAGACAATGGAAAAGTAGGAGAACTCATCTCTCTTTGAGTGGAGGAAGAGAAGAGACACTCATGATATTCACTGAATCTCAAGTCCTCATTATCCTAGAAGTCAAAGCTGCGGATTGGCTGGTTAAGATCTAAAGGCTAGGGATGGTAACTTTCCCCTGAAGATTGTTCACTAGAGTGTTGAGACTCTGAGTGAAGGCTTAAGGTTGTTGGGCTAGTGAGCTCATCAGGCTGAGCATGAGCAACCTTAGCATTGATTCTTGAAGAGATGGGAGTGGTTTGCTCCTTAAGAGAAATAGGAGCTCCAGTGTCCACTTCCTCCGTGTGGGTAGTAGTATAGGGTCCTGCACAAACTGAGTAACTTGTGCAAGGGTTCGTTTGGATTTTCTTTTGTAGGTGAGGGTGATTTGTGGCTGTTTTGGAGGTTGAGAGGTAGAAGGTGTGGGTTCAATACTAGCTTGTGTTGCTAGTTTGTCACCTTGAGCAATAAGCTCCAACATTTTGGGGACAAGGGTTGTTTCTACCCCAGAGAAGCCAACAGTTGGCTTCTTTAAAATTTTAAAGATGTCGGGCTTCATCTGTCCCAATTTAATAATATTATTTTCTTCCTCAACTGTGAGTCCAGTTCACAATTGAGAATGTGTTGAACATATCTAGGAAACATATAATACTCTAAGGAGTCCAAGTTAGCAAGCAAAAATATATAAACAAACTGAGAGTACCTAAACTTGACCCCCTGAACCATCCCATACACTATGAAGGAGAGATCCTCAGGAATCTGGTCCTAGCCCTCATCCTTGTTCGATAAGTTGTGGATGACCACATGAAGTAGGTACTCCACTAGGAGGAGACCTTTCCTTTCCTAAAGGTCTTGATAGAAAAATCTCCTTCATATCCCATCTGCTCAAAGGAGTGGTGATAGCTTCTTTAGGTTAGAAGAACTCACGTTACTCAATATCCAGCTGAAGATGGGTGTTTATGATGGCTGGAGTGATGAAGATTGTCCTCCCCTAGACTGTGGCAGACAGTGCCTTCTCCCCATCCAGGATGACCTCTTGACTGGTCTTCCAGAAATCAAGCAAATGATCCTTATAAAGAACAGGATCAATGGTAAGGGAGGTGAAGTAGTTGGACAGAGCCAAAAATCGATAAACCTCTGACAAATGAGGATCTTTCTCGGATTTTAACAGAGCAACCTGATTATGTTGCCTGTGTAACTGCATAGAAAAGTTTGGGTCATTTTACGGTTGAGGTTGGCCATTTAAGAAAGCTTAGAGGTGAAGGAACTAAAGAACAAAGGCGGTTTTGAGAGAATTTTGGGAATTTAGGTCTGAAAGAAGATGAAGACGATAAAGAAAGAGGGGGAACCGTTGGATTTATATATGAAATAGATTTCAAACAAAGTTAATAAAAGAGGATAAACTTTGAAATCCAGATGTCGGTCCACCTTTGAAAAGGTAGTTTGCTTTTTGCTCAAAAAGTAGTTTTCTTGTAAGTCGCAAATCTTCCGAAGGTAACTTGTCTTCGGAAGGTTTGGTAAAAAGCTTCCGAAGCCAAAATGACTTTAGAAGATATTCCTCAGAGTTTTGAAAATTTTGCTTCGGAAGAGAATTAAGACTTGGAAGTTTTATTCAACTAAGAATAAAGATTCCGAAAGTTAATTTGCTTCGGAAGAAAATTATCCTTGAAAACATACAAGTACTTAAGAGAAATGTTAAGCTTCAGAAGATATTTCAGAAATTTCTTCCGAATGCAATTTTACTTAAGCAGTTGTTTGCCTTAAAGGCATAAGTTCTTCTGAAGATAAAACCATATCTTCCGAAGGACTAAAAGATCAAGATTTTCAAAACTCTAACGAAAGTCTTCTAAAAAGATTTTCTTCCAACGAAATCAAGAGCTTATAAAGGTGATAAAATAGACAACTTAGGACACACATATTTTAGAAATAATATGAATTAGTTTTGGGAAAAAGCTACTCAAGGTTAATCATCTCAATAGCTGATATGAGATATTTAAATCTCTGCTCATCAAAAGCTTTAGTGAATAAATCAGCATTTTGTTCATTTGTGTTAACCTTGACTAGTTTGATTAAACCTTTCTCAAAATTATCTCTAATCAAATTATACATGATATTGATGTGTTTTGTCCTTTAGTACTGCACAAGATTCTCTGTAATAGAGATGGCACTATTGTTGTCCATGTGAATGGGATTCTCTTTAAATTTGAATCCATAGTCCAGCATCTGATTCTGAATTCAAAGCACTTGAGTATAGCAGCTTGCAGTAGCAATGTATTTAGCATTAGCAGTTGATGCAGAGACACAGGATTGCTTCTTACATTGCCATGAGACAACCCTTCCCTGATGTAGACTTTGCAGTCATGTTGCATCCACCATAATCACTATTTGTATATGCATACAGATTAAAGTCGGAATTCTTTTGGATACCAAATGCCAAGTGTTAAGGCACCTTTGAGATATCTTAGAATTCTCTTGACAGTGATAAGATGTGACATCTTCGGATTGGCTTTATATCTTACACAGATACATGTAGCAAACATGATATCAGACTTGCTAGGTGTAAGGTACATAAGAGACCCAATCATAGCCTTGTAGAGTTGTTCATCCACACACCCCCCTCAAGGTCAGGCCCAAAGGAGTGATTTCTTTCTATGGGTGTCTTAGCAACCTTGTAGTCAGTCATGTTAAAGCGCTTGAGTATGTCTTGAACATACTTCGACTGACTTATAAAGATGTCATCTTCAACTTGCTTCACTTGAATTCCTAGAAAGAAATTGAGTTCCCCCATGACACTCATTTCAAACCTATCCTTCATCAGCTTCTCAAAGTCTTTATAGAGCTTTGGGTTAGTTGAACCAAAGATGATGTCATCTATATACACTTGAACTAGCATTAAGTCATCTTATGTTCTTTTAATGAAGAGAGTTCCATCTATAGTACCTCTTCTGTATCCATGCTTGCAATACTAAGATAGAGTCTCATAACACTTCCTTGGTGCTTGATGCAACCCATAAAGAGCTTATCAAGCCTGCAGACATAATAAGGATGATCAAGATCTGCAAATCCAGGTGGTTGTTTGACATACACCTATTTATCAATCACCCATAAAGAAAAGCACACTTGACATCAAGTTGGTAGACCTTGAAATTCTTGGATGTACCAAAAGCTAAGAATATCCTAACAGCTTCCGGTCTTGCTACAGGAGCAAAGACATCTGTGTAGTCAATTCATTCTGCTTGTGTGTACTATTGAACACCTAGTCTTGCATTGTTTTTTATGACAAGTCCTCTATCATCCTTCTTATTCCTAAAAACCCATTTGGTTCCTATAGTAGTCTTCCCATGAGGAAGAGGACATAGGTTCCAAACTTTTTGCCTTTTGAATTGAAGCAGTTCCTCTTGCATAGCTTCAACCCAACTTCCATCCTTTAGAGCCTCATCAATCTTCTTAGGCTCTATATGATATAAGAAAGAAGAGTGAAGACAAACATTTGAGTCATGGGTTTGTCCTCTTGTTCTTACCTCTGAAGCAATATCTCCAATGATGTTTGAAGTGGGATGAGTCTTGTGGATCCTTAGCTAAGGAATCACAACAAGTTGTTGAGAGAGATCTAAATTAGAAAAGTTTTGATCAGGCATTGAGGTTTCTCCCACCACATCAGCACACTTAGCAAGTGAAACTTGATCCAGTGAGTGTGTTACATCACTGATATTATCTTTAATGGAGTGGTTATCAGCATCAAGAAATTCTTGATCTCTTTCACCACCACCATGATCTTTCGTATTTAAAGTTTCTTTATCTGGTTGTTGAGCCTTTGAGCTGGAATTTAAAGGCATCTCAGATGTATCAGCTAAATTAATCATTGTTATGCTGATAGAAACTTCATTTGTAGAGCTAGTTACAACTGAATCTGAAGTAATATTGTTTGAAGATCGTCCCAGATGAAATCTTGGATCAAGATCACCTGTGGTAAGAATATCTGTAGACTCTTAAACATTCTCATAAGATTTGTTAAAACATTTGGTAACTAAATCAAGATCAATAGCCAATCAGGACCAGAGCCGTTACACTGTATGTATGTTCATTAAAAGTCATATTGGCTGACTCCTCAACTATCCTGGTTCTAAGATTGTATACTTTATAAGCCTTAGCTTGAGAAGAGTATCCAATGAAATGTCCATCATCTGATTTCTCATCAAATTTGGCAATTCGATCTTTGGTATTCAAGATGGTGCAAGGACATCCAAATGACCTGAGAAAACCAATGAAAGGTTTCCTCTTGTACCAAAGTTCATAAGGAGTCTTACCATGTGTCTTAACCATTAAAAATTTTTTCTACACATAGCAAGTAGTGTTGACTGCCTCTACCCAGAAGGTGATGGAGAGCTTAGAGTCAGACAACATGGTTCTCAGTGTCTTTTTTTTCCTCTCAACAACACCATTTTGCTGAGGAGTCTTAGGAGCACTGTATTGTCTTGTAATACCTTTTTCCTCACAAAACGTATCAAGGATTTGGTTCTTGAATTCAGTTTCTTGACCGCATCTTATGGTTTTGACCTTGTGACCAGATTGATTCTCAATCCTTAGGATGAAATTCTTCAGAATCTCAGGAGTCTTATTCTTAGTTCTAAGAAAGAATACCCAAGTGAATCTTGTAAAATCATCTATGAACACCAAACAATAAGATCTCCTTCCTAGACTCATTACACTAGTGGGGCCAAAGAGATCCATATGTAACAAGTGTAGGGGAGTAGTGACTGAATTTCTTTCCTTTAGCTTGTGAGATACCTTGTGTTGCTTCCCTTTCAGGCATGCAACACAGTGGTCATCACTTGTAACCTCTTTCTTTGACATTCCAGTTACTAAATCATTTTTAATTTGTTTATTCATATTTTTAAAGTTTACATGGCACATTCTTTTATGCCAGAGGAAAAATTCATCACAATTTGCTTTAGACAGAAAGCATGAAACATCTCTAGAGGAAAATGTTTCTTGCAAGTCCATCTTGTACATGTTTCTTTTCGCGCGGGCTCTGAGCAGGATGTGCTCATAAGGAATGACCACCTCGGGCTTGAGAACAATACACTCATTGTCACACCCCAACCTTGACGGCGGAAACGTCGAGGAGTGAGAGTTAAGATCGTTCACAGCCACATAACGCTATTAATAACCCAAATATAAATTAATCATAAGATTCAATTGTATCATTACAAGCTTAAGTCTCAAAGAAATTAAAAATATAATATAGAATGTAACAAGTCATTCTTATTTCATCTATTTATCTAGGTCCATTCCTAGATATGCAAACTTCAAAGAGTAGATATCAAACTTGGGCGTTTCCTGAAACATGTTAAAAATAAAAGGTCAACAATAATGTTGGTGAGCATTCCATAGTTTTAAATACATAGATTATATAAAAGATGGCAATTCAACTCATAAGTTAGTGAATAAAGTGATTAGGGATGTTATGAACAATGCAACAATCAAGCCTCGACAAAGTTTTACAAGTCTCAAATGTTTACAAGATTATACGATCAGCTAAGTATACTTGGATCAACCAAAGCAGGCTTGTCTTGCCCATTGATCTATGAATTCGCTGGGCTAGCAATAGTTAATGATTATACATATAACGCCATAACATGGTAACCACAAAAGTTCAACTAACCACAACTTTGCATGATGAATTGCCATAAAGATTACAAGTCTCAAATAAGTTTACAAGTGCAATGATAATAAGTTAACATGTTTCACCCCAAAGTGTGAAAATAAGCAAAAAGAGGTATGGAATACTCACATGATCAATAAGTATTTATTGGATGATTAATAAGAAATAATAATAAGCGTCGATTCAACGTAGCCCTTCACAATGTACCTAAAATATATATATTTATAAGATTTTTAAGTTAATAATAAAATTAACGTTTTAACGCGAACTAGGGTTTTAGGATTTTGGGGTTTTGTAAACAATTTAGTAAACTCTTATTTATATATTTAGTTCAATAGAGAAGTATTATAAAATTTTAAAGGAAATATAGCCATTGTTAATAATTTTGGTAATAAAACATATATCTTTAATCAAAGAAAACATAAGATTCAATAATAATTAATAATTCAAATTATTATATAAATCTATTTGTTTATAACAATACTTAGTTATAACTTTTATAATAAAATATTAAAATATTTTATAAGGATAAATTTACAGAAAACATTTTGTTGATTTTTAAAAGATTAGAAGTTTGTAAAAATCATTTTATATGTAATAGAATTTTTCTAAAATAAAATTAAGGCTAAAAAGCCATATTAAAAATAATAAGAGGGTGCCCGGGTTCGAACCCGGGACCTCTAAGTTGAATTGTGGAGTGTGAACCGGTGAACCAAGGCTCTCAGCCGCGGTATAACCCGGTTCCAATTTGATTTATCCTTAATCGACAGAACACCCCCAAATCCAAGAACCCTAGGTTGTTCTTAAATCAAAATGAACACCAATCGATGTCGTTAATGAAATTAAACTTAGGGTTTTCATTGCCCATATGAAAACGAGTGTGAAGATGTGTCGTATTACCCGAATTGGTGAGATTTTAATGAAGAACGAGTACACAAGCCGCTCGCGACCACGTACTACTTTTTTGCTACCCAAACGACGATGATAATCAAATTAAACTCGAGGGAAGCTTCGAAAGATGATCCAGATGCGAAGCCCCTTGTCAATTTAAGTTAAATTTGTTCGGACAGTGGCCTCGACTAAGTTGCAGGTTCCCGACAAAGATGAAGCTCAAATTCGAAGATTTTGATTGTTTTAGATTCAATTGAGTGTGGTGCTCGATTAACAAACGGTATAGCATCGTTTAGGTTAGTTTAATTAGGTTATTAAGGAGTATTAATGCCCGAACAGCTAGTGGATTGAAGATGTTTTGGTTATGTGATTGTTTAGGTCGTAACCGATGCTTTAACTTTGATTAAACAAGGCGTTTAAGTTCGAATCGTATCCTAGAACGGTTTGGGAACGGTTTTAGACCATGAATCGACAGAATTTGAGGGTTTCGGGGCTCGCCGGAGGTTCGGTCGGCGGTGGCCGGTGACCGACCGGAAAGACGGGAAAGAAAATGGGGGGAGGGGTTTGGGTTTCAAAAGTTTACACAAATGGTCCCTCAAGTTATGAATGTTTATTATTTCATGCATAAACTTTCTATTTAAATTTTATAAAATGACCTTAAGGCCCCTTAACTTATTAAATCCAAGTTTTAATCATTTCTAAGTTTAATAATTTTTACAAATTACTATTAATAACAATATTATTATTATTATTATTATTATCATTATTACTATTCTTTATTTATTAAGTAAAAAAATTAACATTATAATCTTTCAAGATAAAGAATTAAAAGGCAAATTAAAGCAATAAGCATAAGTAATCCACGAGTTTCATATTTGACAACAAAGGTCCTTACAAGAATTTAACAAGGTTAACTTTAATTTAACCTAAAAATACAAGATGTTACACTCATGCCTAGTAAACAACATGTTATGAATCTGATCACAAAATTGAGATACACTCAAAAGATTGTATACAAGCTCCTTGACAAAGTCTACCTTCTCAATGTCAAGCTTACCATTTGCGACCTTGCCCCCTTCAAGATATGCAACCACCTTCATCTCCTCCAAAAAATTGGCCCTCCATAAATTTTCTCAAAATTTTGGAGTAGTGACTTATTGCCTGTCATGTGCTTGGAACAACCACTATTAATGATCCATACATTTTTTGTTTATCTTTAGTTGTTCCTGCACAAAATAGATAATTAGTTACATGTGGAAACCCAAACCTTGCTTGTATTGGGTTTGTTAAAACAAGTTGATGGAGAACTTTCAGTCACTTTGTCTTTCTTGGACTTCCACACCACCTTTGGATGCCTAGACTTGACCTTCAATACTTTAGAAGTTTTACTGACTTCAGAAGTTTTGATGACTGAACCTTTGGAAGATCTTGCTAGCACTACAGCAGGCTTTAGTGCTTCGGAAGTACGCCCTTCTTCCGAGACCAAATTTTCTTCCGAAGGCAATTTCTACTTGCCTTAATTTTCATTTGGAGCTTCCGAAGGAAACAAATTTTCCTTCCGAAGCTTGCTTCTTCTTGAAACTCTTAGAAGTCTCTTTCTTGATCATGTGGAGAATGCCTTTAGGATTGTAAGGACAATCCTTAGCAGGATGTAAGGAACTCTCATAGATAACACATTCTAACTTCTTCTTCCTAAGAGCCTTCTTTTGTGACAAGGCTGACTTTGATCACTTTTCTTCTCCACTTTCATATTTGCAGATGCTGAGACAGTTCCTTCAGAGTAAGAACTGCCTTTGGAGTTGGATAGTTTAGGCTGTGTAGCAGTGAGACACAACTGAATAGCCTTCTTCTTGTTGCTGGGATGAGTTGATACTGAACTTAAACTCCTGGTACTAGAGTTTAGGTTACTATCTTCAGTCTTCACCACTTCAAATCTTGCAGAGATGAAAACTTGTTTCTGCTTAGAGTTGAAAGTGACATTGATCTCTTAAGCCTTTTTTGCTTTTCTCTTGCTCTTTCTGATCAAGTTCTTTCTCATAGACTTGGTCATCACAATCTTCTTACTCTCCTTAGAAGGATAGTGATCCTTCTTAGAATCCTCTTCCTCACTCTTCTCCAAGTCATTCTCCATTATCACTTCTTCATCCTCTTCAATCAAGGGGTCTATGAGAGGAAGCTCATCTTTACAAGTTCCACACCTAGGAGTTCTTACAGACAAAATGGTGTATGGAGGAGCTATCTCACTAGATCCCAGTCCCTACTTATTCTGATGACAAACTTTTGTATGCAAGGATGAGGATATGATGTTATTAAAGGTTTCTTCTTTAAGAACATATTTTTCTGCCCTGGCTTTGCTGATCATAAGCTCAGCCTGGCATTCAGTCAACTTGGTTATGAGATCTTTGATCTGAGTCCTGTAGGTAGTGTGATCATGTTTAAGAACTGAAATGGTTTTCTCTAAGTTCTCCATTTTTAGTTTATACTCATTTTCAGAAGCTTTGAAATCATATTTTAAGATATTCAAGGACTCAAGATCATATTTCATCTCTAAGTTGTAGGACCTGTATCTATTAACTTTAGCAATACAATCAGGTGTACAGAGATGTTCCAATACTCTAGTCAAAGACTCCTTCTTCAACAACAACTACAGCTTGCTGCTTTGGCTTCTTATTCTGGGTGGCTTTCTCGGTGTAGTTTGGTCTGGTTTGTGTTTGGCCACTATTTGTCCTTGGTTCCCTACACTCCCTAGCAAAGTGACCCATCTTGTTACAGTTGTAACACTTGTCTTTGCTTTTATCCAGCCCAAACTTTCCACTGGCTGTATTGCTTGGAAATTTCATTCCTGTCCTCTTGTAGAACTTCTTGGCTTTATGAGTGAGAAAAGCCATTTGCTAGACTATTTCCATATACTCCAAATCATCTAGATAGATATAGTCCAGGTCTTTAAGGGTGAATAGAAAGTTTCCAAAGCTTTCATCAGATTACACAAAGGCATGTGAAGAACTTGTCTCTTGGAATGGGCTTCCTTGAGTGTAGCTTTCTCTTGGTGTCTCCGGGTGAAAAATAGAAGGGAATTGGTCAAGCCAAAAGGCATCACCAGAAAGTCGAGGACTCCCATCATGCTTCTTTTGAAACAGCACTGGTACATTACCTGACAAATCAAAAAAGCTATAATAAGGCAATCCATGGGCGTGGAACCCCGAATAGCTAATTTACAATCAAACTTTTAATCAGGTCGAAAAATTATTGCCGGTGGGTAGAACGAAGACTCATTTTAGCTAGGAGCTTACTTTCACTACTTATTTAGCTACTTTCGGTCGTTGTAGTCCATAAATAAAAATAAAACTTTATCAGAGCTTGAATTCGATGCCGTTGATTCAATTTCTCCACCACCGATAGCAATCAATATCTAAAAAGAAGCTTCCAGAAAGAGATTCTAGTAAATAGAAAACTCGCCATTCATTCACAAACACTGAGAAAGAGATAAGTGTTCCGTATAGGTTCGTATGTATGTATATATATATATAATGTGGCGCCATATGATCTTTAGCTGTAGTTCTCGTGTGCTTGCTATAGAAAGTACATATACGAGTCACGAGTAAGAGGAAGTGGTAATGGTCAATGGATGTTCATATTTGAGTATCTGCTGACACCGGATGAAACGAGAGCAGACTTCGCTCAATAAGGTACATTGCTTTCTACCTTTGTTTTCGTATTAGAATCTCCTATTTCAACCTTCATGCCAAGCAAGCTTCATGCGGGAAGGTGATGAAAGGACCATTTAGTGAGTTGTCAGGGTAGCATATATGATGATGTTAAGGTTCTATGATGTCCCTTTTAGTCACATGCATGGCTGAACTCATGTGATTGTTAGAGTTACCAGATGAACCTTGCATGTTCATCTCCATCTGGTATCCACTACGAATACCATACAACTCAGTCAAAGTAAGAGTTTTAAGGTTCTCAGTCCTCTTGATAACAACACAGTAATATGCCCATTGCCTAGGAAGAGAGGACATAAACTTCCTTACAATGTCCCTGTTTTCAAGAGTCACTCTAACATCCACTAGAGTGTCCACAATCTAAACATACCTGAAGTATTGTTGAGTCATGGTTTCACCTGTTTTAAAGGTGAAGTATTTAAATTTCTGATTCAGGAGTCCATTCATGTTCTCCTTGGCTTCAATAGAACCCTCATACATTAGTCTCAATGCATCCCACAGTTGCTTAGCTATTTTGCATTTCTTGAAACCTCTATATAAAGAGTCTGGAAGAGCGGTCTAAAGGGTTGTTATGGATTTTTGACCAGTCTCAACTCTATTTCTATCTTTATTAGAGTAGTCAGCCACAGACTTTGGAATCATACCACCTCCAGCACCAGCTGAGAGGTGTTTGGTATGTAAGGTCCAAAGACAAAAGATTCTCACATCCTGGAGTCTTGTGACTTGATGAAACCTTCCATTCTTTGGCACCAAGTGTCAAAGTCTTCATGAGTGATCAATGGGGACTTTGTCATGGTTCCAGCTTCCATATTAGCTTTAGTGAGAGCTGGCATTTGAGATGTTAAGTATTTTGTTTGTGTGAGGGATCTTAAGATGGTGAGATCTTACAATCAAGAGCCTGGAATGCTCTGATACCAATTGCAAGATGTTTAAGGGGTTGGTCACTTACAACACAACAAACAATGAGGAGAGTTGATTTAGAACACTTAACAGATCAAATAGGGGACTTCCAACCAATCACCTTGATACTAAGTAACACAAGTAATAAAGATATAGAACAATAATAATAACAATAACACAATTGTTTGATTTTCAAGAATGATGTATATTGATCTCAAGTTCCTTACAAGTGTTTACAAAGCATAAAAGGATTAAAGATTACAAAGGGACCTGAGATACTTTATACTACATCCTACAGCCGGTCATACTTTGAAGGCCAGTTGGATACATGAACAAGACAAGAACAAAATCAATCTAGACTATGACATGCCATAGCTCATATCCTAATATATTACAAAAAAAATAAAAGTACATAAAGTATAAAGTAGCAGACTCAAGACCTCAATGTATAATTCGCCAAAAGCATGGAACTTTCACCAACTTGTGAAAGTTGGTAAGTCAAACAGAGTTGTAGCGGAAGGTTGTCCAGTTTTTTGGTAAAAGGTACATCAGATAAAGCATGTACTCAAAAGTCTTCGAAAAAAATCTGTCTTCAGGAGTTGGCTTCGGAAGACTTTGTCTTGATGCTTTGGAAGATTTCATGTTTGGCTTCGGAAGATATTGGTCTTGGCTTCGGAAGATTTCACACTTAGAATGTTTTCTAAGATAGAGTGTAAAACTTCCGAAGCATTTATTTCAGCACTTTGTGCATACATACATGACAGACTGTTTGGATGTTTTGGATTACATTAGCCTTATATGAGTCCTTACACTAGTCTTATATGAGTCCTTACATAACCCAATTCCAAAATATATAACTAGGAATCAGATCTTGATCCACCATAACTTAGTGAACAGCTAAAGCACTCCTAGGGGCAGGATTATGTAGGTAGGTAATGATTATCATTTGTGTCAATTTACACGAGTTTCGGGTTGGGATCACATGACGAGTGTTATGTAGCATGAGTACATTAAACCTTAACTATGCCCACTTAAATTAGTTAAGCGATATTTTTCCTGAGTTACTGATAAGAAAACTAACTCAAATAACTTAGGAGTCGCGGTTGTAACTTTCATTAAAACTATAGGCTTGGTAAAGGATAATCTCTAACACCGTGGGAGCTGATACATCGAGTGAAATTCCACATATATGGGGTGGCTTAAAATATTAGATCTAATTTGAGATTTCTTGAATGTTTTAAATTATCATTTTTGTCGGGATGACTTTTAGCATGAGAAAAGTCGGGTGATTGTTAGTAAAATTCAAATTTACATTAGTTAATGATATTTGAATTTCTTTCAACTCTAGATACGGTGCTATTTTAAATACCCTATTTATTTTGTACATTAGATATTCGATCATAGATAAATTCAACGTTACTATAAAGTACTATTTAAAGAGTTACACATTCGAAAATGTCTAGTAATAAATAGGTGTAATGGTTTTACGTTATCCATCACGAATTACGACTTAATCGGGGGTTATTATTTCAGAGAAATAATTAATTAAAAAGGGCTGAACGTTTTTAATTAAATGTAAATTAATTAAATCTAAATTTTAATGGTTTAAAATGGTTTTAAACTAATTAAAGGTTAATTAGTAAAATCATACGGTTTTAAATGTAACTAAAAGTTACCTACGTATTAATTAATAAAAGTTCATTATTAAAAATGACTAAACCTAAAGTCTGGATGGAATATGTATATAGATTACATATAAAAGAAGGGGAGTAGGGAAACCTGATTTACATCCCTTGTAGTCGTCGAAAAGGAGAACCCCTTACCCCTTGCAACTATCGAGCATCACCACTATCAAAAACACTGCCCATGGTTATAACGACGCGCCACCATTGTCATTGGAATGTGCTTTGCATTGTAAGACTTGCAAAGGTCAGTTCTTTTGTGATTCAGGATCATCTAGCAAAATCGTTTTTGCCCGCGAAGTGTAAAGTTTTGAGCTTTTTTATCAAAAGTCGAATCTCTATCATTTCTATGATTGTTTAATTTTCCATACGCGTGTAATTGGAGGCCTGTTTGGGTTAATTAATCAACTAATTATTAAACACTTCCACTTAACTTTTGATGCAAATTTTACTATTTTTGGTAACTTTCATGGGTTAAAGTTTATAAACAATACCCAGCAATTTAAACTAAGTTGGTCGTTTATAGGGAACCGAGTTAAACTAATAACATTCTATTAATTTAATATGTAAAATAAACAATTTTTTAAACTCGTTTTTACTTTTATCTTTCTGAGTATCATAAAACAATTTTAATTACTCATCATGTTTTAATTGTGTATAAATGATTTTATTAATATTTTGTGGTTCGATTATTTCCATAAATAAAATTATCAACAAACATAAAAATAAATAACCATATCAAGCAAGTAGAAAAATATTGTTTGGTTTTATATTAGCCACCCAAAGATACTGCACCGGTCTAAGCACGTCAAAACATGATCACATATATTGTAGGTTCCAACTTACTTCAAAATCTCTATTTTGTCTCCAATTTGTTTCCGTCTACAGTCTTCAAATCTTTATCTTCAGTTTAGAATTTGAATAAAAATAATTTAAAATAAAATTAAAAGGCAAACTAAATTTTAATAATCTCACATATTACCTATTTTCCAATACAATCCATACTATCATTTGATCGATAATAATCTAAATTTTTATTTTTGTTATCAATAACAATCATAATAATATAATTATATTGATCTATACTTGTTTTTCACTCGATATTTACTCCATTTTGTTGTATGTTTTTTTATTTCATTCACAAACAGCATCGTAAATAAAATCGATTGGAAATTAAGTGTAAATTAATGAAGAATTATGTTATTCGATTGCCCTTGGCAACATGAATAAAAGTTAGAATTATTATCGGTCAATTTGATAGTATGAATTACTATTGGCCTAGTGGCAGAACTAGAAATTTTTTCTATTGAGATTACTTTTTTTGGTGTTAGGATTTCTATCGATAGGCGTTATAATTTTCGGGTCGGGTCGGAATTTTTACATTGAAGCTCCAATCAGCAACTAAAGTCATTAAATATATGTTTGGTTCACAAAATGTTTAAAGTAGAATTCCATTCCAAATCCTAAAACAAAAAACTTGTAGATCAAAACAAATAAAACTTGTCAAAGATTTTTTTAACCAAAATTCATCTACTAAACTAGATAACCCGCTCACAAAAAACTTATAGTTTCTACCTTTGTCGATCAAAACTAAACACCAAACATGATGGACGCAACAATGGTCTCGCTAGATAACCTGTTCACAAAAACCAAGACAATTCTTGCAACAGTGTGGTGACATGAGGCGGCAGCGGTGTAAGTGACAGCGGTGGATGGTGGTGTTCGGCCAAGGTCACAAGCGCAAAGGTAGGGTTAGGCGGCAACTACAATTGCATATAAGGGTTACCCCCTACAATCACACCCCTAGGTAATTAACGTTTAACACTTTCGGTCAATTAACAGTTAATCAGCAATGATTCTTGTAGTTTACTAATTACCAATTTGTTAGATAAACTCATAAAGGTTTAATGGTTAACCTTGAAAGTTTATATTTTAAATCGTTTATCCCCGTGATTAATTATTATTTCATTAAATAATGAACTAATGATTATTTATCTAAATATTCGGCCACCATTTATTCAATCTTCGTTTCGTGAACAATAACGTGGCATTTAGACGTCAATCTTTCGTTCTTGTCCACAATTTAACTCTTTAGATCGTTCTATGGCAACACATGATATTATCGTGATCGAACATCAAATAGCTAGCAATGTAAATACTCATTATATAGTCATTTGAAAACATACTAGCACATGTGTAAAACTTTTCAACGAAGTTATATAGGAAGAGCAACAAGTGATATGATGTTAAATAATTTATGTGAGGTGCTTAACAAACAGTGTCAAAATGACATTAGATTCTTTCTCAATTTATTAGTAAACATTATATATATATAGGTCAGGATTTTTTCAGGACTTCTAAAGATCGTAAGAACTACGAGAACTCATCCTAACCATTGATTAGTATATTTTAAATTTTAGTTTAATTTAATCATACACGGCATTAATGTCATTTTATATTTTAGAATTACTTAATTTCCTTTTTTACTCCTTTTAATTAGGAAAGTTACAGATTAACATAAAATAAAAATCAATATTCGTTTAGGAGTTCATCTTATCATCAACTTCAAAATTCACCAACTGCTCAATACATTCAAAATCAATGTTATGATAAATCATTCCGTATCATCATAGTTTAGGAGAAAAATCAGCATTCTTTCTTGAAATCGTAAAGTCCTCATTAACGTCGATTAAGATGATGATGTCATGAAGGGACTCATAGAAGAGATGAAGATGCAGATGAGTCGGAGATGAAGATGATCCTACGATGATGATGTCATTAACGTTTGGTGTGTTATTCTGCAAGGTATACATGTCCACATGAAAGAATATCGATAGCGGGAGCGTTAAGATCATCTTCCTCGACAGTATCATAATGGAGGTCATTATTATATTTAGAATTATCATCTTGTATTGCACCTGAAAGATCTTATTGCATTTTATATGATCCTAATGGTTGTTTTCACATATGCAACTAAAGGATTGAAAAAGATTACCACTATCTTCGACACGATTACGACGGTTTCCATCGTGTCCAACACCACCAACAGCAACCTTTCCCCTTCCCCTTCCTCTTCCTCTTCCCTTTCTTCGTCTATGGCGGAACCGACCTTTTGGGTGATCTAGATAAAAAAAAAACATCGAATCTATTATGGTAAATATGAACTACATGGAAATTACCTTTCTGCACGTCGGAAGATTATAGAAGTATAAATGATATTTTTTTCTTTCTAAGAGATTATATACCTTAATCACCGTCTCTAATAGTTCAGAATTTTAAAGTCGATACTTTGTGTTTATTTATATATTAACTTTTAGTCTTTCTATATGACTTTCACTTTATCTATACAGTAATTTTTTTGTTTGTTTCGACAAATATATACATGGGGATAGTTTTTGGTTAGTTCGATCTGACACGTTAACGTTACTAATGTACTTCATAAGTGTTATGTATATGACCATTTAATTGTAAGTTAACAACGTGTGTGTGTGTTACTTTATAAAATTCTTTGATTATTTTACATATATGTAAATAAATATTAAATTGAGCATAGGAATGTTTACTTTAGTGTCTACATCTGTATGCATACTTTTACCTACATGTAAAACAACAAAATCTTTACATAAGCAAGTAAGAACTTTACATAACCATAATGTAAAGTCGTTTAAAGTCAAAATTCTATAATTTTAACCAACCATCAAACTACTAAGTCGTTTAAAGTCAAAATAACATTCTAACATATCAACTACTCATTCACGATTCACTAAACTACTGGATTCCTTCATTATCCTTTGTAGGTGATTCTTTGCTTTTGATAGAAGAATACGATATGCGTATTTGACACTTAGCTTTCTTGATCAAGCATCATGCTTTGCTCCTTTTATTAAAAAAACCCACAACTCCATTTCCTAACATCATATTTCAGATTTACGTATACGTTTCACCTAAGAACATGATACACTGTTAATGTTAACAACATTAGAAATTATTAAGCATACTATATAAAAAACCCATAACACAATTCCTAACATCATATTTCAGATTTATGTATACGTTTCACCTAAGAACATGATACATTATTAATGTTAAACAACATTAGAAATTATTAAGCATACTATATACACATATGTAAATTTCCAAAACAGAGTACATAATTCCTATAACAGAAAAATAATATTTCAGTTCACATGAACCCTAATTACCACATTTTAAACCTCATACCCAATTTCTAACATTATAAACCTGTCATGTGTTCTTTAATATGAAAATGAAACATATCTCAAAAAAAACTTAAAACTACTCAACAATCTGGAACATCAATCGATTACTTGTTAAATTATTAAGCATACTATACACACATATGTAAATTTCCCAAAACATAGTACATAATTCCTGTAACAAAAAAATAATACTTCAGCTCACAAGAACCCTAATTACCAACATTTTAAACCTCAAACCTAATTTCTAATATTATAAACATCATACCTGTTGTTGTCATGTGTTCTTTACATATGAAAGTAAAACATATCTCAAACCAACCTAAAACTACTCAACAATCTGTAATATCAATTGATTACTTGTTAAATGAGTATCATTTGAAAGATTTTACACAAACATAAGAAATCCACAATATAATAATCAAATACTCAAAGTTTTAGGTTAAAAACTTACAGTTAACCTCTGCTTCACGCTTCAACCACCGTCGTAGCTTAGTGATGTATCTGTATGTAAAGCCGATTGATGAATCTTTGAAATTAGAGATTATCTGTAGTTGATTTTGATTTAGGGAGGATTACAAGGAATCACCCTCTAAAATAGCAGGTTTCTAAAAAATGAATGAATGATTTTACAACTCTACCCTTTGCATTTAAATATACATTTACAAAATAATTAGTTAATTACTCTATTACTCATTTAAAGCTCATCCATTCATTAATATAATCAATGGTTACTAATGGTTCCTACAGTTCTTATTTTTATGTGTGTCCTGCAAAGAACCTGTATATATATATATATATTATATATATATATATATATATATATATATATATATATATATATATATATATATATAATATATATATATATATATATATATATATATATATATATATATAAGTTGGAAATGCCCGCACGTTGCGGCGGTACGGTTGTTACGTGTTTTTTTAGGAATTCAATTTTAGTCAGTATCGTCTCGGTGCGTTATGATGTAAATTAAAAAAATCAAAATATAATTATTGAAAATTTTGAATAAAAGAAAACAATTACGTATATTACAAAAGTCTTTAAGACATTATATTATCCCAATAAGAATAGTGAAAACATAGGTGGTATATGTGGTCGGAAATCACTTATTATCTAGATTTTACGGGTGTTTATTTTATAAATGTAGGTTAGAGTTTTATGATCATCGGAATCAGCTTTTGGTGGTGAATTGCATATACCGAATAAAGTTAATGGAGAAATTATCATCACAAATTACCATTTTAATTGTTATTGAGTTTTTAACAATAGATAAAGGAAATGGGAAGAGAGATTAGTGCTCAATCACAATATATAAATGACATTAAAAGTAAATGGCGATTTTGTTTGACCATGTGTATATGTTTTAGCATTTGTATTATAAACAATCATATATTATACTTTATTGTAAGGGCATAAATAAATAAAATAATTAATTCTTTAAAATTTAAGCATTACTTTTCATATGGGTGTCTTAATCCATATGTAAAATTATCATTCTATCCTCCTTTCACTTTTATTATAAAAGATATAGATAAATATTAATATGCCTCTAGAAAAATATTAGTATTATAGTTATTATAAATATAAATATTATATAAGTTATATACTTTAATATTTAAATAAAATAATATACTTAATTAAAACATTATTTAGTTAAAAAATAAATTAGTAAATATAATTTAAATGTCAATTTATAGTATCATAAATAAATAAAATTAATGAAGTGAATTAAATAATATATATTATTAAATAATATATTAATAATGTTTATTAAATACATAAAAGAGACAAGGGCAAAAATTTCATGTTTTCTAAAATTTAATAGATTAATTTACCATATTACCCCTAAAGTGTCTCTAAAATTTTAATCAAATCCCTATTCTACCCCTCTTAAATGTGATGCACTCAATACATGTTACTTTAAAACTTGTATTTTGGCAAAATTACATCTCTATCTAAAGAAATGTATTATATAGTAGTATATATATATATAATATATATAGATATATATGCACATATATATATATACATATATATATATATACATACATACATACATACATACATATATATACATACACATATATACATACATATATATATATACATACACATATATACATACATATATATACATATATACATACATATATATATACATATATACATATATATATATACATATACTATACATATATATCTATATACATATACATATACATATACATATACATATGCATATACATATACATATACTATACATATATATATAGGGGAGGGATCAAATAAAAACTAGTTTTATTTTTAAAACTCTAGAAACCAATTTCAACCACTAGTTCTCATGGTAAATATTTAATTAACAAAAACATATTTAAAAAAAATTATAAATTGAAAAATAACATAAAAATAAAAAACACAAAAATGTTCCTACTCTCCCTCTTTCATAATAAATAATAATTAATAAAAAAATCACGTTTTTTTAACGAAATTCATTTTATACATGTGTAATATCAGATTTACACGTGTGTAAATTTAGTATTATACATGTGTATAATTAAATTTACACATATGTAAACAACGGATGTACGATTTTTTTTTGGAAAAGTATATTAATATGGTAGGCGTTAGAAAGATAAAAAATACTGAATTTTATGGTGAATTTTTTTTGAAAAAATGATGACGTGAAAAACAGTTATGAACGTTTTAGAATAAGGGGGAAATGACATTGGTTTGCATGTGATAAAAAATGAGTGGTTAAGATTGGTTCCTAAAGTTCTTAAAAAAGATGGTTCTCATTTAAACTCTCCCCTAGATAGGGGAGGGATCAAATGAGAACTAGTTTTTTTGTGAGAATTCTAGAAACGAATCTCAACCACTAGTTCTTAATGCTAAATTGTAATTAACAAAAATATATTTAAAAATTTTATAAATAAAAAATAACATAAAAATAAAAAAAATAAAAACACAAAAATGTTCCACTACTTTTCCTCTTTGATAAAAGAAATAAAAAATTATAAAAAGTAAAAAAAATTCTCATTTTTTAACGAAATTAATTTTACACATATGTAAACACGGATGTACGATTTTTTTTTGGAAAAGTATATTAATATGGTAGGCGTTAGAAAGATAAAAAATACTGAATTTTATGGTGAATTTTTTTTGAAAAAATGATGACGTGAAAAACAGTTATGAACGTTTTAGAATAAGGGGGAAATGACATTGGTTTGCATGTGATAAAAAATGAGTGGTTAAGATTGGTTCCTAAAGTTCTTAAAAAAGATGGTTCTCATTTAAACTCTCCCCTAGATAGGGGAGGGATCAAATGAGAACTAGTTTTTTTGTGAGAATTCTAGAAACGAATCTCAACCACTAGTTCTTAATGCTAAATTGTAATTAACAAAAATATATTTAAAAATTTTATAAATAAAAAATAACATAAAAATAAAAAAAATAAAAACACAAAAATGTTCCACTACTTTTCCTCTTTGATAAAAGAAATAAAAAATTATAAAAAGTAAAAAAAATTCTCATTTTTTAACGAATTAATTTACACATATGTAAACACGGATGTACGATTTTTTTTTGGAAAAGTATATTAATATGGTAGGCGTTAGAAAGATAAAAAATACTGAATTTTATGGTGAATTTTTTTTGAAAAAATGATGACGTGAAAAACAGTTATGAACGTTTTAGAATAAGGGGGAAATGACATTGGTTTGCATGTGATAAAAAATGAGTGGTTAAGATTGGTTCCTAAAGTTCTTAAAAAAGATGGTTCTCATTTAAACTCTCCCCTAGATAGGGGAGGGATCAAATGAGAACTAGTTTTTTTGTGAGAATTCTAGAAACGAATCTCAACCACTAGTTCTTAATGCTAAATTGTAATTAACAAAAATATATTTAAAAATTTTATAAATAAAAAATAACATAAAAATAAAAAAATAAAAACACAAAAATGTTCCACTACTTTTCCTCTTTGATAAAAGAAATAAAAAATATAAAAAGTAAAAAAAATTCTCATTTTTTAACGAAATTATTTTACACATGTATAATATCGGATTTACACATGTGTAAATCCAGTACTACAAATGTGCATAACTAGATTTACACATATGTAAATAACGGATTGACGATTTTTTTAGAAAATTATATCAATATGGTAGGCGTTGGAAAGATAAAAAATACTGAATTTTATGGAGAATTTTTTTAAAAAAATGATGTCGTTAAAAAAGTTATGAACGTTTTTAAAAAGGGGGAAAATGACATGTGATTTGCATGTGATAAAAAACGAGTGGCTGAGATTGGTTCCTAGAGTTCTCACAAAAAAGTGGTTTTCATTTGAACTCTCCCCTATATAGATATATATATACATACATATGTATATGTATATGTATATGTATATGTATATGTATATGTATATGTATATGTATATGTATATGTATATGTATTGTATATGTATATGTATATGTATATGTTATGTATATGTATATGTATATGTATATGTATATGTATATGTATAGTATATGTATATGTATGTATATGTATATGTATATGTATATGTATATGTATATGTATATGTATATGTATATGTATATTGTATATGTATATGTATATGTATATGTATATGTATATTGTATATGTATATGTATATGTATATGTATATGTATATGTATATGTATATGTATATGTATATGTATATGTATAGGTATATGTATATGTATATGTATATGTATATGTATATGTATATGTATATGTTATGTATATGTATATGTATATGTATATGTATATGTATATGTATATGTATATGTATATGTATATGTATATGTATATGTATATGTATATGTATTGTATATGTATATGTATATGTATATGTATATGTATATGTATATGTATATGTATATGTATATGTATATGTATAGGAACCATCTCAACCACTAGTTCTTAATTACAAAATTGTAATTAACAAAAACATAGTTAAAAAATTTTATAAATCAAAAAATAACATAAAAAAAAAAAAATAAAAACACAAAAATGTTCCCCAACTTTCCCTCTTTCATAAAAAAAATATAAAAAAATTTATAAAAAATAAAAAAATTCCCGTTTTTTTAACGAATTCGTTTTACACATGTATAATATCGGATTTACTCATGTGTAAATCCAGTACTACACATGTGTATATGTAAGGCCCCGTTCCCGGGATGCTTACAACTGTTAGTTCATCTCACATAAAACATTAGAAAAATACATTAATTTTGCAGCGGAATTAAAACTTTCATTAATAACTAAAAACATGTCATTTACAACATCTGTTTTCATCTCAAAATACAAGACATGTCAAAATATGGATGCCAGCCTCAAATGCTCCCAGTAGCTTATACATCCATGCCTGTAACTCCTCAGCATCAACATATACCTGCCAACTATCATGCATACAAAAGTCAGCAACGTTGAGTGAGTTCTAGTTTTATAATAAAACATACTTTTCTCTGTTAAAACCGTCCTATACTTTATTTCAAAACATGCTATACTTTATAACCGTTCGTGATCATGCATCATACGTACATACAGATAATATCATTATTATCTTCCATTACGTTCATTAATTTTGTTCGTTCAACGTATACATTATCGTTCACTTCTCTTTCTAGATCCAGTCAGACTTTACCCTCTTCGTGGCACTCAGCCACGATTACTGAGGTCAAATGATGGGGATCCTGTTCTGTACATTATTACGATAATTCATTTACGTTCATACATACGTTCGTTCTTCCATACATGATCTTTCGTTCATTACTCATTATTACTCAAATCTTCTCTCTTGCAATATCCCCGACTCATGCTCGAAAGCTGATGCTGTGCCGGGGCCTACTCACCAACCCCAGACTCATGTCCGAAGACTGACACAACACCGGGATACGTGACAAATATCCCATACGAGTCAATCACAGAGATTGAACTCTATCGAGTCTGTTGCAACACAGAGTCGCTCACCTCATATCTCGTCTCATGGTCAAAGACCTCTCTCGAGTCTATTACAAACATAGTCGCTCACCTCAGAACTATGCCTGGCTTCATGCCACACCCCCGAAGTTATACATAACTCGGGTAACAACCCCCCACCATCGTTGGTAACACCCCCATACAAAATGGTAAACACACCCCGCCGTCGTGGGTAACACCCCCATAGAAATGGGTAACAAAACCCCACCGTCGTGGGTAACACCCCCATAGAAATGGGTAACAACACCCCCGCCGTCGTGGGTAACACCCCCATAGAAATGGGTAACAACACCCCCACCATCGTGGGCAACACCCCCATAGAAATGGGTAACAACACCCCCACCGTCGTGGGCAAACCCCCATAGAATTGGGTAACAACACCCCCACCATCGTGGGTAACACCCCCATAGAAATGGGTAAAAACACCCCCGCCGTCGTGGGTAACACCCCCATAGAAATGGGTAACAACACCCCCACCGTCGTGGGTAACACCTCTGAAGGTCAGTCACAAAGACTGGACCCTTGCGTGCACACTTTAGGATTTGCTAAACCTCACGCGGTAGAGCTTAAGGCATTTAGAGCCGTGCACCTCTATACATATTGCTTTCAAGCCTTCTATGCTTCTCTCTTTTATTCATTAATTCATGCATTCATTCATTTCGTTCCTCTTTTTATTATCTTCCGCTTTACGTTACATAATACTTTCATTACATTCAATAACTTTCAACGCAAAGCCAAGGGAAGACATATGTACATAATAAGGAACACACACATAATCATAAACATACACCATCACCAATACAGGCACATCATACATACATAACACACATCAAATGTAAGCCATCACATCATAACCAGGCTTATCTCTCCATAATACCCCTTAAAACCCACTTAGAAAACCTCAAGTCCAAAGTGGGCGCATGGGTCCTTCCAGGCGCATGAGCATAAAAATTCTAAGTATAAAACAGTCTTGGCGCATGGGCACTGTTTGGGCGTTTTTTCTGTTAGGCGCATCAACACTTTAATATTTTAACACTTTGGGCGCATGGCACAATTCAGGCGCATGAGCCATCTCTGCTGGGCGCCATGGCCAGCCATTTTAGGTGCATGGGGCATCTGCTGGGCGCATGGCCAGCAGTTTAGGCGCATGGGCCTTCCTGCTGGGCGCATGGGCCACCCCTTTGGCGCATGGCCAGTAATTCAGGCGCATGGACCACTGTTCATGTTCGTTTGAATCATTCTGAAATGTTTTCTATGTTACCAATTTCACCCGATAACCATTCGAAGCATACCCAAACACTAATCTAACATACTAAGGACACCTAAGCATGTTAATCATCATCTCTAACCCATAATCATCACTATAACATGCATACATACACCACATACGAACATAAAGCTGTAAACCAAGGTTTCTTTCAAAAAGTTTACTTAGTATGCATAATATCCCTAAATCAGTTAAAAATCCGTAAAAGAGGGGTTCTAGAAACTCACCTTTAGCAAGCTTTTGAGCAACACTCTTCCCGTTCAAGACCCATTTCGATTCAGCTCTTTGAACCCCGAAAGTAAACTCTTTTTCAGCTTTTTCTTCTTCTTTCTCCCTCTAGAACCAAGAGTCTCTCTCTCTCTCTCTTCTTCTTTTCAGCCGGGAGAAAGAAAATGGTAAAGGAAGAATGGGCACCCATGCCCTTAAATCCTAAAATAATAAAAATGTACTTTGTACACTTTTTCCCCTTCCACTTTAGCAAAATTTCTATTCTTTCCATTAACTTTTCTTTTCCTTTCATTTAAACAGAATTTTCAGGGGTTACAAGTCTACCCCCCCTTAAAGAGGTTTCGTCCCCGAAACCTGTCGCTTCCCGAACAGTTACGGGTAACACTGTCTCACCTCTTCTTTGATCTTGCATTAAACTCAGGCCTTTAGGCTTCACTGCACCTGCACAAGTGAAACCATCATCCCCCTCAGTCTATTCTCTTCTCTATTAGTAATGGTCACCAGTTGTTCCTTGTGGTTGGATACTTTGTCCATCTTAGTGTTCTCTAGTAGCATGATCATATCCTCATCGGTTGAGCTTTTTCTTAGACGAGATGCATGGAACATCAGATGATTTTCACTTAACTCATCAGGTAGCTCCAGTCGATGTGCCACTCCTCCTACCTAAGCAACAACTGGGAATGACCCTCTCCACTTTAGTATTAGCTTTACTCGACTCCAAACAAGCAATCTGCTTTCCTGGTCGAAGCCTTCCTCATACTTCACTATTGTAGGTCGTCACCGAAACTGGTTGTGCACGGTTGAGCAATCACCTTCTTGCAACACTTGGGGTTTAAGTCATAGACTACTGATCAACTCACCTAAAGATGCATGTCTACTACCTATGTCAGTCTTAAACAGCCTAGCAGGAAAAGCGCTCTCTCTCAATTCTATCACGCAATCCTCTAGGGCATTAGGTAACCTGGTAGACTTACTAACAGCAATTCTTACATCAAGGGCTCATCGATCCTCCTACCCCTAACGTGCAACATCGCAGAAAATAGCAGCAACAAAGCTACTACTAACGTCACAATGAAAGCATAGATGCATAAATCTAAACTTGCAAGAATGTACCTGACGTTACCTCGGAGTCGGACCTAGCCTCCTCCGGTCATAGCGAAGGCTCTAGCCTTCACCCTCTATGCTCCTTCCTCGTACCAAAGCTTCCTCCGATCTTCTTCGTTCGAACCTTCCGCTCTCGACTTCTTGCAATCCCTGCTCATGTGACCTTCCTCACCACATAACACTCCCCATACCGTAGTTTCTTGCCACATGTCCGGTCCTTCCACAACGGAAACAAACATTGCCCCCAGCCTACATTCCCCGGGGTGCCTGTGTCCACACTTGTCACACCTTTTTGACCCCGCACCAGTTATGATCACACGCTGATCATCCACTCGTGCACCTGTGTCACCTGGAGCGGTTCCGCCACGTTCCAATCGCTTCCCGTTCCATCCTTGATCACCGTCTCCTTTCTTGCTACTTTCAGTCGCCATCACAGACCTTTCATCATACAATCTCCCCTCCAAATCGATCGCCGACCTAAACGTGCTCGGTCGGGCAGCGATCATGTTCCTACGGATGTCCGCCGGCAAGCCCTGAATGTACCTCTTGAACTTTCGTGAAAGAGGTGTCACCTGATCCGGCACCAGACGTGCCATTTCATTGAATTTAGCGGTATATTGCTGATGCGTCATCGTTCCCGCCTCCAGCTGCAAGAACTCTCTTTCGACTTTGTCCATCTCGCGGTGAGGATAGAATTCCTCAATCACCAGCCTTTTCAACTCTGGCCATCGCATCCTCCCGATAGCCCTGCTTCCCTCAACCTGGACGATATTGTCCCACCAACACAAGGCTGAGTCCATAAAAGAATGGGTAGCAAAATTCATCTTCTTATCCTCCCGGCACTCGCTGATATTCAATACCGCTTCCATCTCTCTCACCCATCGGTGAGCAGTAGCAGCAGTGCCGTTTCCATCAAAAGTTGGGGGCTTGCATCGTTGAAACACCCCATAATTACAGCCTCGTGCCGCCTCCGGCGCAGGCTCTTCCTCTTTGTCCTCTTCGTCCTCTTCGTCACTGAAGAAAACCGTTTCAGTCTCGGGTCGTCTCCTTCGCCCGAAGGCCTACCCCCTTCCTGTCTCTCTCGTCTCTAACAGCCTTCATAACTTCGGTCACCACAGACGGTAGGATCGTTTGCATAACCTGATGCACTTCCTCCCTGACCACCTCTCTCATCGAGGCTCTCGGATTAGCATTCCTATCATCGCCCTCCTGATGAGGGGCCTCGTTCCTCATGGGCTGCTCCTTCAACCCTAGACCTTCCTCTTGTGACCCGTGGTTCAGCACCACGTCCACCATTGCCTCCACCTCGTGAAGCTTTCGAAGATCTGCCGCCAACCATCTTCTACCCACACTATAAGATTCAAACACTAACGCGGTTTCATTCAAGGTAATAACTCAGTTTATGTCAAGTATAGTAAGTCCCTAATTACAGTGGCCAGTTGTGATTAGCCACCTACTTTACTCTTCATACCCCAAGCATTCCTATCACGACTACATCAGTATCTAAATCTACACATAGCACACAAGCCACATAACATGCACACAAAATGCCGGTTAACGTTAACTTACATAAAACGTTTACATAAAAACCTTTACCTGCAGGCACGTAGCTACTAGGACTGGCATCCCTTTTCCTTTTAGTCCCATTCTTAGTTTAAGATTAGTTTTTTTTTCAAAATATTTACCCAATTCACTTAAACTTTTGCTATGATACCAACTTGTAAGGCCTCGTTCCCGGGACGCTTACAGCTGGTAGTTCATTGCACACAAACATTAGAAAACATACATTAATTTTGTAGCGGAATTTAAAATTTTCATTAATAATTAAAAACATGTCATTTACAAAATCTGTTTTCATCTCAAATACAAGACATGTCAAAATACTGATGCCAGCCTCAAAATGCTCCTAGTAGCTTATGCATCCATGCCTGCAACTCCTCAGCATCAACATATACCTGCCAACTATCATGCATACAAAAGTCAGCGACGCTAAGTGAGTTCTAGTTTTATAATAAAACATACTTTTCTCTGTTAAAACCGTTCTTTACTTTATTTCAAAACATGCTATACTCTATAACCGTTCGTGATCATGCATCATACGTACATACAGATAATATCATTATTATCTTCCATTCCGTTCATTAACTTTATTCGTTCAACGTATTACATTATCGTTCACTTCTCTTTCTAGATCGGTCAGACTTTACCCTCGGTGGCACTCAGCAACGATTACTGAGGTCGAATGACGGGGATCCTGTCTGTACATTATTACGATAATTCATTACGTTCATACATACGTTCGTTCTTCCATACATGATCTTCGTTCATTACTCATTATTACTCAGATCTTCTCTCTTGCAATATCCCGACTCATGCTCGAAAGCTGATGCTGTGCCAGGGCCTACTCACCAACCAGACTCATGTCCGAAGACTGACACAACACCGGGATACGTGACAAAGATCCCACGAGTCAATCACAGAGATTGAACTCTATCCGAGTCTGTGCAACACAGAGTCGCTCACTCATATCTCGTCTCATGGTCAAAGACCTCTGTCGAGTCTATTACAACACATAGTCGCTCACCTCAGAACTATGCTTGGCTTCATGCCACACCCTCGAAGTATACATAACTCGGGTAACAACACCCCCACCATCGTTGGTAACACCCCCATACAAAATGGTAACAACACCCCCGCCGTCGTGGGTAACACCCCCATAGAAATGGGTACAAAAAAACCCCCCACCGTCGTGGGTAACACCCACCGTCGTGGGTAACACCCCCATAGAAATGGGTAAGAACACCCCCACCGTCGTGGGTAACACCCCCATAGAAATGGGTAACAACACCCCCACCGTCGTGGTAACACCCCATAGAAATGGGTAACAACACCCCCACCATCGTGGGTAACACCCCTAGAAATGGGTAACAACACCCCCACCGTCATGGGTAACACCCCATAGAAATGGGTAACAACACCCCACCGTCATGGGTAACACCCCCATAGAAATGGTTAACAACACCCCCACCGTCGTGAGTAACACCCCCATAGAAATGGGTAACAACACCCCACCGTCGTGGGTAACACCCCCATAGAAATGGGTAACAACACCCCCACCGTCGTGGGTAACACCTCTGAAGGTCAGTCATAAAGACTGGAACCCTTGTGTGCACACTTTAGGATTTGTTGAACCTCACGCGGTAGAGCTTAAGGCATTTAGAGCCATGCACCTCTATAAATATTGCTTTGAAGCCTTTCTATGCTTCTCCTTTTATTCATTAATTCATGCATGCATTCATTCATTTCGTTCCTCTTTTCATTATCTTCCACTTTACGTTACATAATACTTTCATTACATTCAATAACGTTCAACGCAAAGCCAAGGGAAGACATACGTACATAATAAGGAACACACACATAATCATAAACATACACCATCACCAATACAGGCACATCACACATACATAACACACATCAAACGTAAGCCATCACATCATAAGCAGGCTTATCTCTCCATAATACCCCTTAAAAACCACTTAGAAAATCTCAAGTCCAAAGTGGGCGCATGGGTCCTTCCAGGCGCATGAGCATAAAAATTCTAAGTATAAAACAGTCTTGGCACATGGGCACTATTTGGGCATTTCTGCCCTGTTTAGGCGCATCAACACTTTAACATTTTAACACTTTGGGCGCATGGCACAATTCAGGCGCATGGGCCATCTCTGCTAGGCGCATGGCCAGCCATTTTAGGCGCATGGGGCATCTGCTGGGCGCATGGCCAGCAGTTTAGGTGCGTGGCCAGCAGTTTAGGCGCATGGGTCTTCCTACTTGGCGCATGGCCAGCAACTTGGATGCCTGGCCAATTATTGGGCGCATGAGCCTCCCCTTTGGGCGCATGGGCCTTCCATTTGGGCGCATGGGCCACCCCTTTGGCGCATGGCCAACAATTCAGGCGCATGGCCAGCAATTCAGGCGCATGGACCACTGTTCATGTTCGTCTGAATCATTCTGAAATGTTTTCTATGTTACCAATTTCACCCGATAATCATTCTATAACATGCATACATACATACAACATACGAACAT
>CM046458.1:40985730-41163230 GCA_025506515.1 Flaveria trinervia | reverse complement strand
TGGACTGCATTCATCCAGATGACCTGGAATATATGGAGATAGTTCAGCAGATGGCTCTCCTCACCACAGAGCCAAAAAGTTCTACAAGAGAACAGGAAGAAGATTTCCAAGCAATGCTACCAGTGGAAAGTTTGGGCTGGATAAAAGCAAGTTAAGTGTTACAACTGTAACCTTATGGGTCACTTTGCTAGGGAGTGTAAGGCACCTAAAGCAAATGGGGGCCAAACACCACCCAGACCAAACTACACTGACAAAGCTCCTCAGTCTGAGAAGCCTAAGCAACATGCTGCTGTTGCTGTTGAAGAAGGAGGCTTTGACTGGAGTTTTCAGGTGGAAGATGCTTCTCCAAACCAAGCACTGATGGCTGACCATGATGAAGCCAAGGTATTGGAACATCTTGTACTCCTGAATGCATTGCTAAAGTGAATAGATACAGGTCCTACAACTTAGAGATGAGATCCGATCTTGAGTCATTAAACATATTAAAATCTGATTTTAGAAAGTCTGAAAATGATTACAAGTTAAAAATAGAAGATTGGAGGAGAAACCATTTCAGTACTAAAACATGAACATACAGATTTTAGAACTCAGATCCAAGATCTCATAACTAAATTGACTGAGTGTCAGGCTGAGCTGTGATCAGCAAAGCCAAGGCAAGAAGAGAAAAGTGTTCTTGAAGAAGAGACCTTCAAAAACATGATATCCTCATCCCTGCACAACAAAGTGTGCTATCAAAATAGACAGGGACTAGGATCAAATGAGATAGCTCCTCCACACACAATCTTGTTTGTAAGATATCCTAGGTGTGGAACTTGTGAAGATGAGCTTCCTCTCATAGATCCTATAAGTGAGGATGATGAAGAAGTGATAGTGAAGAATCCTCTGAGAAGAGTGAAGAAGAGGATTCTTCCAAGGGCCACTATCCTTCTGAGGAGAAGAAATCTCTGTGATGACCAAGTCCAAAGAAAGAACTTGATCAGGAAGAGCAAAGGAAAGCAAAGAAGGCTCAAGAAATCAAGGCTACTTTTGATGCTAAGCAGAAACAAGTTTTTATCTCTGCAGGTTTCAAAGTAGTAAGGACTGAAGACATCAACCAAGACTCCTCATCTAAGAGTCCTGGTTCATGTTCAAATCATCTCAGAGCAAAGAAGAAGACTGAGCTGCTGTGTACCACTGCTGCACAGCCTGGACCATCAAACTCCAAGAACAGTTCACAGCCAAAAGAACTGTCTCAGCATCTACCAAGATGAAGGTGGAGAAGGGATGTGACAAAGCCAGTCTTGCTCTCAAAAGGAGACTCTTTTGAAGAAGAAAATGTTATGTGTCATGTGTGAAAATACTTCTCACATTGCTAAGGATTGCCCATACAATCCTAGAAGTACCATCCACATAACCAATACAAAGACTTCAAAGATTCTCAAGAAGTCTCAAGCTTCGAAAGGAAAGTCTGTTTCCTTCGGAAGCTCCAAATCAAAGAAGAAGGTAAATGGAAAATTACCTTCGGAAGTAAAATTGGTCTCGGAAGAAAGGAGTTCTTCCGAAGCACTGAAGTCTGCTGCAGTGACGCAGAATCTTCCGAAGGTTCAGTCATCAAAACCTGTGAATTCCAAAAGCTTCAAAGGTTTGAAGGTCAAGTCCAAGAGTCAAAGGTGGGTGGAAGTCTAAAGACCAAATGACTGAAATTTCTCCATCAACAATAGCTGAAGATCCTCACAGTACAACATAGGATCTATTACTGTTGCATTACCTTCTATTACACTTACTGAGCCCAAGACAAGTACGGCTTGGGTTTCCAAATGTAACTAATCATTTTCTTTGTGCAGGAACAGCTCAAGACAAACGGAAACGTCTGGATAATTGACAGTGGCTGTTCCAGGCACATGACAGGCAATAGGTCTCTACTCCATAATTTTGAGAGAATTGATGGAGGACCAGTTGCTTTTGGAGGAGATGAAGGTGGTTACATTTCTGGAAGGGGCAAGGTCACAAATGGTAAGCTCAGCATTGAAAAGGTAAACTTTGTTAAGGAGCTTGGGTACAATCTTCTGAGTGTATCCCAATTTTGTGATCAAAGACATAACATGCTCTTTACTGAGCATGAGTGCATGTTCTCAAGCCTGGTGTGGTCATTCCTCATGAGCACATCCTGCTCAGAGCCCTAGGAAAGGAAACATGTACAAGATGGATTTGCAAGAAACATCTCCCTCTGGAGAAGTTCATGCTTTCTATCTAAAGCCAATAGTGATGAGTCTTTCCTATGGCATAAAAGAAGTGCCATGTAAACTTTAAAAACATGAATAAATGATTAAGCATGATCTGGTAACTGGAATGCCAAAGAAAGAGTTTACAAGTGATGATCATGTTGTTGCATGCCTGAAAGGGAAGCAACATAAGGCATCCATAAGCCTAAGGAAATGAACTCCATCACTACACACCCCTACACTTGTTACATATGGATCTCTTGAGCCCCACCAGTGTAATGAGTTTAGGAAGGACTTATACTATCTAGTGATCACAGATGATTTTACAAGATTCACTTGGGTCTTCTTCCTTAGAACTAAAGATAAGGACTCCTGAGATTCTAAAGAATTTCATCTTAAAGATTGAGAATCAATGTGATCACAAGGTCAAAACCATAAGATGTGATCAAGGAATTGAATTCAAGAACCAAATCCTTGATACATTTTGTGATGAAAAGGGTATTACAAGACATACAGTGCTCCCAGGACTCCTCAGCAAAACGGAGTTGCTGAGAGGAGAAACAGGACACTTATTGAAGCTGCAAGAACTATGTTGTCTGACTCTAAACTGCCTATCACCTTCTGGGCAGAGGCAGTTAATACTGCTTGCTATGTGCAAAACAGAGTTTTAGTAGTTAAGACACATGGTAAGTCTCCTTATGAACTTTGGCACAAGAGGAAACCTTTCATTGGTTTTCTCAGGTCATTTGGATGTCCCTGCACCATCTTGAATACCAAAGATCAAGTTGCCAAGTTTGCAGAGAAATCAGACGATGGACACTTCATTGGATACTCTTCCCAAGCTAAAGCTTATAGAGTATACAATCTCAGAACTAGAATTATTGAGGAGTCAGCCAATGTGACTTTCAATGAGCACACACCCAGTGTGCTGGTTCTGGTCCGGATTGGCTATTTGATCTTGATTTAGTTACCAACTGTTTTAATAAATCTTGTGAGCATGTTTCAGGATCTGCAGAAAATTTAAATACAGGTGATCCCGATCCAAGATTTGAGCTAGGAAGACCTTCAACTCACACACCTTCAGCTCCAGTTGAAACTACTTCAGCAAATGAGATTTCTATCAGCACAACAATGACAAATCCAACTGATACATCTGGCATGCTTTCAAATTCCAGCTCAGAGGCTTCTCAACCAGATAAAGACACCTCAATTGCAGAAGACAACAATGGTGATGGTGATAGTGATCAAGAATTTCTTGATGCTAATAACCATACCATAGATGACCACATCAATGATGTCACACACTCATTGGATCAAGTTAATCTTGATAAGTGTGATAATGTGGAGGATCAATCTTCAAGACCAGATCTAAATTTCTCAAATTTGGATCTATCTCAGCAACTTGTTGTGATCCCTCAGCTAAGGATCACAAGTCTCATCCTACCAAAACATCATTGGAGATGTTATCTCGGGGGAAAGACAAGAGGGCCAAACCCATGAAGCAAATGTTTGTCTTCACTCTTGTTTTCTATCCCAGTTAGAGCCAAAGAAAGTTGAGGAGGCTAAAGGATGGAAGTTGGGTTGAAGCTATGCAACAAGAGCTGCTTCAATTCAAAAGGCAGAAGTTTGGAACCTTTGTCCTCTTCCTCATGGGAAGACTACCATTGGAACCAAATGGGTTTTTAGGAATAAGAAGGATGATAGAGGAATCATCATCAAGAACAAGGCAAGACTAGTTGTTCAAGGATACACACAAGAAGAAGGATTGATTACACTGATGTCTTTGCTCCTGTAGCAAGACTAGAAGCTGTTAGGATATTCCTGGCATTTGCTGCATCCAAGATTTCAAAGTCTATCAACTTGATGTAAAGTGTGCTTCTTATATGGAGTGATTGAGGAGGAGGTTTACGTCAAACAACCACCTGGTTTTGTAGATCTCATCATCCTGATTATGTCTGCAAGCTTGACAAAGCTCTGTATGGGCTGCATCAGGCACCCAGGAAGTGTATGAGACACTGTCTGAGTATCTCTGTAAACATGGATACATGAGAGGTACTATAGATGGGACTCCTTCATCAAAGGACAGGAAAAGACATTCTGCTAGTTCAAGTATATGTGGATGACATCATCTTTGGTTCAACCAATTCAAAGCTCTGCAAAGACTTTGAAAAGCTGATGAAAGACAGATTTGAAATGAGTTCAATGGGAGAACTCAACTTCTTTCTGGGAATTCAAGTGAAGCAGGTTGAAGATGGCATCTTCATAAGTCAGTCAAAGTATGTTCAAGATATACTCAAGAGATTCAACATGACTGATTGTAAGATTGCTAAGACACCCATAGCCAGAAACCACTCCCTTGGTCCAGATCTTGAGGGGGAGTGTGTAGATGAGCACTTATACAGGGCTATGATTGGGTCTCTTATGTATCTTACAGCTAGCAGGCCTGATATCATGTTTGCTACATGTATTTGTGCAAGATATCAAGCAAACCTAAGATGTCTCACTTAATCACTGTGAAAAGGATTTTAAGATACCTCAAAGGTGCTTCAACACTTGGTCTATGGTATCCAAAGAATCCTAATTTCAATCTGTATGCCTATACAGACAGTGATTATGGTGGTTGCAACATGACTGCAAAGTCTACATTTGGGGATGTCAATTCCTGGTGGAAGGGTTGTCTCATGGCAATGCAAGAAACAATCCTGTGTGTCTGCATCAACTGCTGAGGCTGAATACATTGCTGCTGCAAGCTGCTGTGCTCAAGTGCTTTGGATTCAAAATCAGATGCTAGACTATGGATTTAACTTCAAAGAGACTCCATCCACATAGACAAAAATAGTGCTATCTCTATCACTGAGAACCCTGTGCAGCACTCAAGGACCAACACATCAACATCAGGTATCATTTAATAAGAGATAACTATGAAAAGGGATTAATTAAACTAGTCAAAGTTCACACAGATGAACAATATGCTGATCTATTCACAAAAGCTTTTGATGAACAGAGATTTAAGTATCTGATATCAGCTATTGGGATGATTAACTTTGAGTAGACTTTTTCTTAAAACTAATTCTAATTATTTCTTCTTAAAAATATGTGTGTCCTAAGTTGTCTAGTTCATCACTTTCATAAGCTCATGTTTTCTTTGAATGTAAAACTCTTTTTGAAGACTTTCCTTAGATTCTTGAAAATTTTCTGATACTTCGGAAGATAACGTTTTACCTTCGGAAGAAAAATATGTCTTCAAATAAAATGACTGTCTAAGAGATTTTACCTTCGGAAGAAGTCAAAATTTATCTTCCGAAGCTTAAAATTCTTAACTTAGACACTTATTCATTTTAAGGACTTTTTTTTCCGAAGCAAAATAACCTTCGGAAGCTTTGTTCATTCTTATACAAAGCATCCAAGAGTTTATTCTCTTCCGAAGCATAAATCTTCAAGACTCTCAGGAAAATTCTTCGAAACCATTTTAGCTTCGGAAGCTTTTTCAATCAAAACTTCGAAGACAAATTACTTTCGGAAGCTTTTCAAATTCCAAGAAAACTACTTTTTAAGCAAAAAGGTAAACTACTTTTTCAGAGGTGGGACCGACATACGGATTTCAAAGTTTATCCTCTTTCATAAAATTTATCTGAAATCCTTCTCTCTCATATAAACCTAACGGTTTCCCCCTCTTCTATCATCTGCTTTTCTTCCAAACCTAAAACCCAAAGCTTTCTCTCTGAAATTTCTTTCCCATTTTTTCTCTTCGTCTCTGAGCTACCTCACAATGGCTGACCTTGCTCATAGAAATGATCCTAACTTTGCCATGCAGCTACACAGACAACACAATCAGGTTGCTCTGTTATGCTCTGACAAAGATCCTCATTTCTCAGAGGTTTGCCGTTTCTTGTCTTTGTCTCGCTACTTCACCTCCCTAACCATTGATCCTCCTCTATATGAGGATCACTTGCTTGAATTCTAGAAGACCTGCCAAGAGGTCATTATGGATGGGGAGAAGCACTGTCTGCCACAGTGCAGGGGAGAACAATCTTCATCACTCCGGCCATCATCAACCGACATCTTCAACTGGATGATGAAGAAGGTGAAGTGTTCTTCCCAAAGGAAGCGGTTATCATTCCTTCGAGCAGATGGGCTATGAAGGAGATTTCTCTGTAAAGACCTTCAGGAAGGGAAGGTCTCATCCCAGTGGAAATACCTGCTCCATGTGGTTATCCACAGCTTATCAAACAAGCATGGTGGATGGGACCAGATTCCTGAGGATCTCTCCTTTATAGTTCATGGAATATTCAGGGGGGTCAAGTTCAGGTATTCACAATTTGTTTATACTAATTTACTTGCAAACTTAGACTCCTTAGAATACTACATGTTTCCTAGATATGTTCAACACATTCTCAACTATGAACTGGGCTCACAGTTGAGGGAAATAAGTAATATTCTTAAATAGGACAGATGAAGCCCGGCATCTTAAAATTATGAAGAAGCCAACTGTAGGCTTCTCAGGGTAGAAACAGCCCTAGTCCCAAAAATGTTAGAGCTCATTGCTCAAGTGACAACCTAGCAGTCCAAGCTAGTGTTGAACCCACCCACTACTGCTCTCCACCCCTCTACACAACCTCAAATTCCATCACCTACCAAAGAAAATCCAAACGAACCCTGCTCAGACTATTCAGTCTGTGGAGGCCCCCATATACTCACCAATACAGGAAGAAGTGGATACTGGAGCTCCCACTTCTCCTGAGGAGCAGACCACTCCCATTGTTTCAAGAATCAGTGATGAGGTTCCTCTTGCTCACACTGATGAGCTCACTAGCCCAACAGCCTAAGCCTTCACTCTGAGTCTCAACACTCAAGTGAACAACCTTCAGGGGACAGCTACCATCCCCAGCCTTTGATCTCAACCAACCAATTCCCACCTATCCTTCTATACTGATGAAGACTTAGGATTCGGTGTGTACCATGAGTCTCTCTTCTCATCCCCTACTCAAAGAGAGACGAGTACCTCTGACTCTCCTCAGTCTATCCCACATCAGTCACTTATTACTGAGGTGGACACTTCTGACCTGTTCAGGATGTCCATATGGAAGAGGCTCTCACTTTTGAAAGTGATTACATCATTCAGACCTCAACCATGGCAACTCTGCCCTCTGGCATCTCAACTAGGCTGCCAGTGAGCAAGGAAAACCAGCAGCCAAGAAACTCAAGCTGGTGGTGAGCGAGAGGACTTTGGTCCAATCTTCTTATCCCCCAGTGATTCTTCTGATGAAGATGAGGGAACTTGAGACTAAAGGTGCAGGAATTGTCAAAAACATGCACCTATTTAGTCTCTAAGGTTAGTCACTTGGAATCTCAGGTGACTACCTTACAAAACAGGGTCAATGATCAGCAACTTCAGATTTCATATCTAAAGAAAAACTAGCTAGGAGACCTTTAAGGAGAGCTCAACCAGGAACACAAGAACCTGTGGAAGTGATTGACTTATCCTCCAGCTCACCTATGCAAGTGGGTGATGCTACCAAAAAGGGGAGAAAGTTATTACAACCACAGAACCTGGGAGTTCTTCAAAGAGAATGGACATAAAGGACTCACCATCCTCACTTGCTGTTGTGCATTCTCAGCAACTTCCTCAAGTTCACATTAATGTGGACTCTATAGACTCAATCATCAGGAGTCTCTTTGAGGAAGGTATACCAAGGGCTGTCTCATCTCCACCACAAGGAACTGGCAACTACATCATAAGGTGGAGGTATGATGAGGACAGAAGAGCCCTTATACTTCACAGAGTCAAGGCCAACAAGAAGTCTTTCAGTTCAAAAGCCTGAGCTTCTATGAAAGACTGGATTTAGTCAACATGCCACTTGTCAATCCAAGCAAATCTAGACAAGCTGACAGGCTGGCTCAAAGAATCCAAGACAGGATCCTTGCAGAGTTCTCTCTAAGAAGGAGACTTAGGCAATCAGGCAATGTCATCGGTCAATTGGATGTTGAGGTGGACCCTAAGATTAGTTTCATAGGGGAAACCTTGGCTGAAGGCCCAGTGGCAGAACCTGAGACCCTTGTCTCACCATCAACAACTGCTGCAGAGGTCCAAACTCCATCTGAGACACCTGCTGGTGAAGGTGTTTCTCAGCCTCTCTCTGGCCAGAGCATGGAAGCTACACCAAGCAATGAAGGCCAAGCCTCAATCCACCCTGAGTCACAAAGGTCTGTTGGTGACAAAGGGAAAAGGATAATGACTCCTGAGGAAATTGAGGAGAAGAGAGAGAGAGGAAAAGGAGGCTAAGGGGAGAAAGTTCTTCTGGGTCATCTAAATTCATGCAAGCTGCAATCAGGGCTGCCCCCAGACCAAATACTAAAGATGATGAGTTAAGGCCAGTCAGATTACCTATTTACAGACCAGGAACTATGATGTTGATGAAATCATCTCCCTCCCCTTAGAAGAGTTGAATGACTGGCTGACATGGAAGTGTCAAGAGAGATAAAGGAGAAAGAAGATGCAAGGTTACTTCTCCAATTCAAAGAGGAGAAGAGACAGAAAAGACTTTACAAGCATACTCCCACTCTCTCTCCAGTTCAAGAAAGTCCTGCACAGAAGATGTGGCTCCACAGAGCCTCAGGTAGATAAAGAAGGGATAGAATCAAAATGATAAACTACCTGAGTGCCACAGGCTTCTATCAGGCAAATGCACTTCTTCCCCTGTCCTATGACTTCATTGAGTTCGAGTACTTAAAGCAACTTGAGCTTGAGCTAGTCAAAGAAAGAAAAACAACCAAAAGGAAGCTAAGGGAGAAGCTGCAAAGTCAAGAGCCATCATTCAAAAGAATGCAAAGAAGCTGCTGACAGACAAAGAATGATGAGCTTCTTGAAGTCGTATGGATTCTCCGAAGGAGACTTGGTCCCATGTCTCTATCTACAATGGATGAGCATATAGGGTGATCAAGCAAAGATTAAAAGTGGTGAATGATTGACTTGCACTCTCTTCCAAGTCAAGTCACTCCACGTGAAGTGGAGGTCAAGTTTGAACAACCAGAGACACATGAACCAGAACCTCCAGCTGAGCCTCAGCAAACTTCATCTTCTGATCCAAGACAGGGTCAAACTCCCTCTCCTTCTGAACCTGTGAGGGAGGAACACCCAACTGAGAAAGACACTGATGATCAACATGGTGCTGCAGACCAGTCTTCTCAGTTAAAGACATTAAAGAGAAGAAGAAAATGGCTTCTAAACCAAGACTAAAAAGAAGCCAAGTCATCTACCTCTACACCCCAGGCTGAATCAGATCAACCTGAGAAAGTGCATGATGAGGCAACCCAATCAACTCCTATGCAAGTGGCTCCTCTAGCAACTGAGACACCTATCTTGTCCTGGACTTATTCTACCAATCCAGAAAGATGGCATGTTTCAGAGATCAAGGTGTTGAGAATGTCTACTCCTGGCAAGACATAATCAACTTACCTCTGCATGATCTCTTTGAAATGAGAAGATACTATGAGAGTCTTGATGATCCTGACTACCAAATGAAGAAAGAATGGTCTTGATTGTACTGAAGACTACCAACATCTGAATATCTTCTAAGTGTTTTGGTAGCATCAGCCTAGGGGGTTTGTAAGGATTCCTTAAGTCTGATGCAACCCAAAACATCCAAATGTCTCAGCAACATGCATTAAGTACTGAAGTGAAGAATGCTTCGAAAGTTTTACACAATACATTAGAAAACATTCTAAGTGTAAAATCGTCCGAAGCCAAGACCAATATCTTCCAAAGCCAAACATGAAGTTTTCCGAAGCTTCAAGAGACAAAGTCTTCCGAAGCTTCACCCTATGAAGACAGATTTCTTCCGAAGACTTTTAGTACACATGCTTTATCTGATGTACTGTTCCATAAAGCACCTTTTCCGCTGCATCTCTGATAAGTCACCAACTTACAAGAGTTGGTGAAAAGGTCCATGCTTTTGGTAACTGTACATTGAGGTCTTGAGTCTGAAACTTTCCACTTTATGTACATTATCCTTTTTGTAATGTATAAGGATGTGAGCTATGGCATGTCATAGTCACAAGGTCAAAAGGCAGATATGCCTTTTGATTCTACAATTGATTTTGTTAGTGTCTAGTCAATGTATCCAGCTGGCTTTCATAGTATAGCCGCTGTAGTTTGTAGTATAAGTATTTCAAGTTTCTTGTATCTTAACATACTTTGTAACACTTGTAAAAGAACTTGAGAAAGCAATATACTGCATCCTTGAAAACCATATTCTCATGTTCTGTCTCTTGCTTTACTTGTGTTCTTTGTATCACTTTTGGTTAACCCAGTTTACTATTTGATTAGAGTTTAGATAATCTCCTCATTGTGTTGTTGTGTTGTAATTGTGTTCGAACCCTTAAACAATCCTGCAATATACATATACATATACATATACATATACATATACATATACATATACATATACATATACATTACATATACATATACAATACATATACATACATATACATATACATATACATATACATATACATATACATATGCATATACATATACATATACATATGCATATGCATATGCATATGCATATGCATATGCATATGCATATCCATATGCATAGGCATACCCCATAGCATACCCATAGGCATACGCCTACGCATACGCATACGCATACGCATACGCATACGCATACCATAGGCATACCCATAGGCATACGCCTACGCATACGCATACGCATACGCGTACGCATACGCGTATACGCATATAGATACATATAGATACATATATATATATACATATAATATATATACATATATATATACATTTACATATATATATATATATATATATATACACATACATATATACATATACATATATATACACTGTTCTTGGTTAAGTCTGCACAATCTTTGTGGTCTTGAACCAACACATATCGTCTGTATAGATTAATAAAAATGTTCCTTCTCAATCACATGGAAAAAAAGAAGGTGGGTGTGCCCTACCCTATACCGATATGCGATACAGATTAATAAAAAATATCCTTCTCGATCACATGAAAAAAAAGGTGGGTGTGCCCTACCCTATACCAACGACGTGTTGCTCGTATAAAGTTTTATAATGATATCTTTTTATTGTAAAAAAGTCTGCCATTTCAACTTCGTCGCCTACTATACTTATGACATCTTTTTATTCTTTAAAATTTTTGCGACTACAGTCAGTAACTTAGATTTATTATAATGACTCTGTGCGAACGACGCCTATGATAATGACATGTGGTCGCTACATAATGATATTTTTTCGTCGCTATAGACTAACATCCTTGTATTGCCATCTTGAATATTCTAATGGACAGGTTTTATTTTGGATTTTTATGTCATGTTATTACCAACTCAATCTTTTATAAAGATTGATAAATTTATAATACTGGATTAATTTGGTGAATAATAGATGATTTTACATGCTTTATTAAAACATTGGCGTTTTACATGATTCTAAACTCAACTTAAACATGCATAAATTTTCCTTATGTTGTTGCTTTTTGTAGATTGAAGAATGCGTTAATATGTTGGTATATTGAAAAATCGAAGTTTGACATGATTAATTTACTTAGAAATCTATAAGCGATCCACACTGAACATTGATGACCGTGGTCCTTCTGTTTCTTGGTTTTTAAGATGCCTAGAAGATCCTGACAACATTTTATAGTACAAATGTAAGGTATGGTAAATAAGCAACAAAATTGCGTAAAAAAATCCCGGAAGCAAAGAGTATCAGTCTACCAAGACTCAAGACGCGGCTCGAGATACTAAGCTTGGGATATTGAGATGTTAAGATGAGACGCGAAGAAGGACCAAAGGGATGCAACTAACTCTCCTTGAACAATGAGATTCGAAATAACAAAGATAACAAAAGAGAAACGATAACCCAAAGGCTTCATACACTTATCAGTTGATATTGCCTTATGCATACGTCGCCAAAAAACCTGCCAGTAATTATATATTAGTCAGTATTTTCATTAAACATTCATATTTTTTTTGTCATCTAAATAAGTAGTTATTTCACAATATATAAATGTTGTACGTATTTACATATTTGTTAGTGTATAGACTTGGTTAAAAAGTCTTGGCACATAAAGGTAGACATTGTTATGAGTGTTTATCTTTTTAATAACTAAGCTTTGGTCATCATGCGGTCTATTTTTGGTTTTCGAGTTATAGAAGAAAGGGAAAAAATGGAAGGATGAGAATAGTATTATTTATCTTTTGCTTTTGAGTATGAAGGAAAACATAGTGTGATGTTTCAGTTGTAAGCGTGAGTAATTAAAAGTTGTATGTTTTATATTTTAATATGTTATTATTTATGTATTACACAAAATAAATAAATAAAATATTAAATAATTAGTAATTAAAATTTATGTATTATAAAATAATGCTTGAAGATAAAATATGATTATAATTACATATAAATAACTATTTAAGTAAATAAGCTATAACTAAACGGATTATATTTATTAAAAACCCATTAACTAATAGGCTAAAAACCCATTAATTAAACAGATTATGTTTATTAAAAACACGAAGAGTTAGATTATAATATTTTAATATTAAATATAATTAAAATTATATATAAGTAATAGTTCAATAAATAAAACAACTATACATTTTATAACTCTCTTATCTAAATTATTTTATTTTAAGACATTCATTTTAAGATTTTTTATCAAAAAAAATATTTTTTTATCAAAATTTTTTTTTTGAACTATGATTTGTAATTATTTTGGTTGTTTTAATAAAACTACTTTTAAAATTTTCACCTTTATAATTTTTTAGAAACAAAACAATTTAAAATATTTCTAAGAAAAAGGTTTAGTGTTTTAGAAAAATTTATATTGTATAAAATTTGCTTTTTATTATTTAGATTTTTTAATTAAAAGATGTAATTTTTAACTTCCTTAATAATATATATATAGATATATATATATAATATATATATATTATATATATATATTCATATATATATATATATATAATATATATACATACATATATATATACACACATATATATATATATATATAATATAGTTTGATTTACAAAAAATTAGATAAGAGAAATTATAGCAATTAATAAAATTAATTTTTAATAAGAGAGAGAAACTTGTGTTAGTATTTTAATTTACTATAATACCCTTTGGAGAGAAAATCAATGTGTGAATACGTAAAAATTTGACAAGTGATTAAAAGATGAGTTAAAAAATAACAAGTGACAAAAAAACATTCTTTTATTAGTATTGATATATACGAGGATAAGTATGTGAATAAAAAAGAAAAGTGAATTGTAGACACGAGGATGAAAACAATTATAGTAGAATTTGAAGTTTATTTTAGGGGTTGTTTGTTATTTTATTAATGATCATTAAAAGCCTATATTTTAATGATTTATAACCTTTGAATTGTTAAAAGTTAACGTAATGTTGAATTGTTGAAAGATATTATTAAAATACAATATAGATACCATTCAGTATTAAAGTTAACTATTAACTATTGAAAGATTATTAATCATTAAAAGATAAACTTGACAATTTTGAAAATACCAAATATCCTCTTAGTTCAACAAGCAAATATTATCATTTAAGTGAATTTTTCTTTCTTGACTTAATTAATTTTGCTTGCTAGCGCAACTCAAATAATAAACAAGTCAAGTTTGAGATCAGAATTCCAGCTCGGTTTTAAACTCGAGTAGGCTTAGTTTAGATTAAAGCCGAGTTTAAACTTGCCTTGACTCGATACGGTTTAGCTCGTAAACGCCGGCCTAGTACACATCGAATTACAAAACTATCCAACCCCTCCCCGTACTCTGATTCTTTACACAAAGCAAAAGCGAAAGCTAAGTATTGCACCAAACACATCATGATTAACTTAACATTCACAGTGTTTATATAGCCCTCATAATTCTTTACTAGAACCAATTCCACGTTGAACAAACCTCTGCCAATTAATAATGAAAGATAATATCTAGATAATAACAAAATAATATAGTCGATCATACATAAATGGTATAATCATTCATGTTGTGTTCTCTGCAATCAGCCATACAACAATGAAAGAATTTGCACAGAAATATCATCACCACCCAAAAAAAAAGAAAAAGAAAAAGCAAAAGCAAAGAAAGAAATACTCTTCATAACAACAAGATATCTCCAAAGATATGAATATGATTTAAGATCTACAACATGTCTTCTTTTCTGGAATTACTTGTGCAGGACCAGGGACAATAATCTTCTTGCCAGCTAACGAACCCGGGTTCCCATTTTGTTCCTCACCTGCACTCAAATTTTTCTTGTTAACTATTCTGAAAATCTCGGTCAAAACGGTCAAGAATGCATCCTCTACGTTTGTTGACTCGAGTGCTGATGTTTCTAGAAAGAATAATCCTTCCTTTTGGGCAAACTCCTTGGCGTCCTCTGTGGGGACTGCCCGTCCGTCTTCCAGATCACATTTGTTTCCAATTAGAATGATGACGATGTTTTTGTCTGCGTGGTTGCGTAGCTCTTCTAGCCACCTTGGTATGTGGTCAAATGTTTGGCGTTTGGTTATGTCATAAACCAACATGGCTCCTACCGCACCCCTGTAGTATGCACTTGTCACCGCTCTATACCTGTTTATCAACATTTTAGATTTAATACCAAAGTGATAAGCTACTGGAATGGAAAAAAAAATGATAATGGAATTGCATTCAATTCTGTTCAGTTGTAATTTTGCGTTTGGACATTAAATAACTTTCGGATTGGGAAAGTAAAAGATGACGATTGATGGACTCGCCCTTTGGAATTTAAATGATGTTACAAACTAGTGGTAATAGGTAAATCAAGCATTACTAGTTTTATATGTCAAGAAATAAAAAATACACTTGTTCGTTATTCATTACGATATCAAACCTAGATATTGATCTTTTCCCGCAAATTATGATCTTGATGACTATATGGTTGCTCCACATAGAACTGATTCATATATTGCAGCAAGATTGGCTATGTGTAATGATGAACAGGCTTATTTAAACTATCAAATCACATATGGTTGGAAGAGATTGAATTTCTAAACAATTATGATAACAAACAAAATCATGTAAAAGATATTACCAAAATAAGGTGATGCATAATTGCATATAAGTATGTATGTGATAATGTGCGTGTGTAAACCCTGGATGGAGAAAATAATAAGTCAAAATATATGGGAAGCATTGTCTTAACCCTTAAAACTAGCTAAGAAGATGATATGCTAATCATATGTACCAAAACTATCAAAAATCCCACAGTTGATACTATAGTAAAGTGATCAAAAGACAATTGTTCTTCATCTTCTTTGTGACATACACACATTAAAACACAAAAGATGATATCAGAACAGCTTTCAAACCCACCTTTAATATCCATAAATCAAAACGGATCAAATAACAAGACGGGAAGCAAAAATAGTTTTGCTTACAAAACATACGATAACCCAACCAGGTGTCAACTCAATATAACAACTCTTGTAGCCACAGCATATAAAGATTAAAGACCTGAGTAAGCATCCAATCAAAACATCTATGCAATCTGGAAGGTAAAATTTCAAATCATATAACTGGACAACATTTGAATATTCAAACTCAAAATCAAAAACTAAAAAGGATTGATCCAGAACAAAGACAAATCTTGCAAGAAATCACAAAGACCCAATCAAACGACCGAGTAGCTTTTCCAAAGATTGCCCATCATTAAAAACTTAGCATTGCAGTGTTGTAAAAATTGGACTAGTCAGCGATTAATCAGCGACTAGTCAGTGATCGGAAGTTCAATTTTCCCTACTCGGAGCCATAAATTGCTAGTAGGTCAAACAAGTAAAAAACATGTCAAAATCAGCCCTAAATGGATTCCAACTAACCAAAATGGATTCCACATTGATAGTAATAGTCCTATAGAAGCTAGCTACAGTAAGCTAGTCTCCAATTTAGCACATAACTAGAAATAAACTCAAAACAGACTCTGATGCATACAAATCGGGGATAATCTTCTCAAACCAACATAACAAAACATGCTCTTAGCTACCAAAATCACTACATTCAAATCAAAATCAAAATCTAGGTCAACAAAACCACACATTATCAACATATGCACAAATAAAACTCAACACCAATTAGTACTCCCAACAACAATGCCAAATCAAGTACAACCAGACCAAAATACCTCAAGATCCACATCATAATCACAACCCATAACAACAAATCATACCGTTCCTGACCAGCAGTGTCCCAGATCTGAGCTTTAACAGACTTGTGCTCGATCACAAGCGTTCGAGTCTGAAACTCAACACCAATAGTGGCTTTTGAATCCAAACTGAACTCGTTTCTAGCGAATCGAGCAAGAATCTGCGATTTTCCCACCGCAGAGTCTCCGATTAACACCACTTTGAAGACATAGTCGATCTTCTGGCTGGGGTCACTGTAACCACCGCCGCTAGCCATAGATCGGTGATCTTGAGATGGAAATGGAGATTTGGGAGGAGATGTAAAGGGGTTTGATGTGATCTTGTGAAGAAGATTGTTGGAGTAATTGAAGAGAGTAATTGAGGGGCAATGATGAAGGTGATATATGAAGATGTTGACGTGATGACATGCGGATATTTTGGACTTGTTCTTCGGACGGCTATTGTGACATGGTGAAAGGTCAATTTCGTCAAACAAGCAAAACTAAACTAGATGTGTAAGTATAAAACAAAACATATCCCGGAAATTAAAATATCCGGTGAATTAGGGGACGTTTGGTTTGTAGAATTTAAGAGATTCTTTTTGGAAACCTGAAATGTGTTTGATTGATATATTTGTTGATAGGATTGGAATGTAAGATATCTAAAAGGGAAATATTATTCTTAAACTTTAAGATTTGTAAAACGATCTAGAAATTAATTCAAACTTTAACGGAAAAAACAAAAATGTGATCCCAAGCGACGTCATGACTTGCTAAAATTTTTAACTAGCCATTTGCACTACGAAAGTTAGTAGAACATCTTTTCGTTTGATTTGAAAGTTTTTGCTTGTTGCTTATCATACAAGGAAGCTGTCAAACGTAACCTTTATAGTTTTGGTGTGTCTTGTGTACACTACATCTCTTAAACTTTGAATTACTTCATTCATAAACTCGATCGTTAACTTGAGAGTGATTGAAAAATCCATAAGAATCGCACAACGCGAGTGAAAAATTCATAAGAAAAAAATGAGAGAAACATAAGAGAGACTGATAAAATGTATTGTGTGGATTGTATGTATGAGAGGTGGGTTTAAATAGATCTTTAAATTAAAAAAAATCCCCAACGGTTAACTCCACTCCCAAGCACCAACGGCCATAATTGAAACTACCCCACTTCATGCTTTGAACCACCCTCCGCCCTCTGCCCCCATCTTCGTCAAGGTGTGTCGGGGCACGATTGGCCTACATGGCCTTCATGGATGTGACAGTAACACTTGCTCCTATAGCAGTGTAATTGAAATCAAGCCGTCTTTGAGGATATAGGGGTTGGTGATTACGCAAGCCTATGTTATAAAAGGGATCTTAATTTTTTTTTCTTGTTTAAATTACATAGGTTGATTACATACAACGACCGGTTGTAATGAAAGAAAGAGACCTCATAAACATGATTTTTTGTTTATTAAGAAATAAATTTGTTCATGAACTGTTCACAAACACTTACCGGATAAGTTTTTTTTGTTCATGTTCGTTCATTAAGTAACATGTTCTTGAACTATTCACGAATACTTACCAAACACAAATAAAATCAAATGAGAACGAATACATGTTCATGAACATTGCGAACACAAAGAACTCCCTTAAAACATACAAATACAAATGATCACATATTTATTTCAGAATAAAATCAACATTTTCATCATAAAATTACCAAAAATAAATAAATATGTAACATAAATATCCAAAAACACTTGACATACTTGTCATAAAACTAACCAACACAAAATTTAAGAACATAAACGAACATAAATGAACACATTATCGAACGTTCACGAACGGACATTAACGAACATATCGAACGTTCACGAACATAAATCAACGAACATAAATCAACGAACATGGCTTGGTTCTTGTTCGTTCGTTTAACTAAATAAACAAAGTTTTTTTGTTCGTGACCGTTCATTTACTAAATGAACGAACATAAACGAACTTCATGTCGAACAGTTCACGAACTGTTCGCTGAAAGTTCAGTTCGTTTGCACCTCTAGCTGCCATCTTTATTCTATCAAACAAGTGGAACCATCGATTAAAGGAATATACTAAGTGTGGATTATCACTCAAGTCTCAATAACCATTACATGTAATGTTCAGTATCCAAAAAGCATACAACTCAATTCAAGTTATTGTCAATCTACCCAATTAATTTGAGAACTATATGGAAATCAAACTATTAGAAACCTAAACCATACATATCATTAAGTCTACATTTTTATGCAAACTTAACTTTAAAATACAATATGCAACCTTGATTTAGACTCTTTAATTGTATTTTTTATCGGAGCACATTTGACTACTTAAAAGTCATCACAACTTATTTATTGTGCTTAATTAACTAAAATTATCAACCAAATCACGTGTTGATCAATTGCACTAACATTTTAGCCGATTCAACTTAAAAGTAATCATATTCCCTAATAGGCAACCATTTGATGACGTTCAAATACCTAAGATTGGACTGGAACCTTATTAACTGATCCATTACCTTTGAAAAACCTTTGAAAATCATGAATTGAATTTGTCATCTATGTATGCATTTTTTAGTCACTAACACATATGTCTTGTAATGAACCTGATAAATAATTGATTTGGGTCAAATAAATTAAATTCTTCGTTCTAACAAAAGCAACACTTCTGTTATTACCGTGGATTAGCATTCATATCAATTTCACTGATAATATGATCTATTTCCATCAATTAGTGATGATTATAGCACATGTAGAAAAAGGAGTTGAGATGCTTACTAGGTGAAGTTATAAACATCATACTCTAACTTTTTAGAAATATGATTTTGACATAATAGCCTATTGAAACTTCCCACAACTAAAAAAGAAGTTGAGATGCTTGTGAAGAAATTGGAATTAGAATTTGAATTAAATCTTAGAAATTGATAAAGTGTTTGCTGTTAAATTTATTAATGGAACTGAAACTAAATAACCTAAAAGACATGAAGGCCCCCTTTTAAATCTATCATACATTTTCTACATCCCTAGGTTCGTCTTCTTTTCAAAATTCATCTTAGCTTAAATAGAATCCTTTAAATCATCACATTGCAATCTCTAGGATTTGGACCCTGAATTTTTTTGTTGGGTAGTACACCATTTTATTACCATAACATCCTTTTAGGGATTATAAAAAGGTTCATTATCCATTCGAGATTGCAAGAAGATATCTCACTGTATGTTTGTGGTAGTTATGAGTCAAATGTGAAACACATAATCACTCGATGTAAATTTTAATTATCTAGAATGTCAAACCACAACATGTATTATCAACATTTTCAATTGACAAAATAAGGATAATGTGTGTGTGTGTAATATATATATATATAAGATATATCAATATGTAAACAACGGATGGACGATTGTTTTTAAAAAAAATATATCAATATGGTAGGCGTTGAAAAGATTAAAAAATACTAAATTTTATGCTGTATTATTTTAAAAAAAATGATGTCATGAAAAAAAGTTATAAACATTTTAAAAAATAGAGAAAATGGCATGTGATTTGTATGTGATAAAAATAAGTAGCTGATATTTGTTCATAAATTTTTCACAAAAAAAGATGATTTTCATTTGAACCATTCCATATATATATCACGCTTCAAATCGTATGCAATGCATGATAAATTTCAATTAAACATCAAGAGTACAAAACTGAATTTTTTTTCAACAACAAGTTAGTGGTTAAAGAAAATAATTTCTCAATTCAAAGGTTTGAACATTAAAGATTCAAAAGAGGCAAACCTTGTCACCTCTTGTTTGAACCAATTACTCTATTAATTTTAGGAAATATACTACTTCATTTCTAACATTTATGCAAATGACATTAGCAAAGTATAATATTTATTCTATGCTCTAATATATTAGTCATTTATCATGCAGTTCTAAACCGACTTATCTATCTTGGCTCAGTTTGATTAATGAACTATCTTATTAATATGTTGTAAGGCCCCGTTCCTGGAACACTTACAGCTGGTCGATCATTAAAACATTGCAGCGGAATCATTAAAACAAACATTTCATTTAATTATAAAAGCTTTTGCATAATAATACATCGTTATCAAATTACAAAATACTTATTGTATTACATCACAAAAGCATTATAAAAATGGATGTCATCCAAAAAGAGCCAAGTAGCTGCCCCGTGCCATCCTCAGCAACCTTTACCTGCGAACTGGAAACACATAAAAGTCAGCATTGTTGAGTGAGTTCTAGTTTCAAAATAAAACATACTTTACTTTCGTTAAAACCGTTCTTTACTTTCTTTCAAAATCATACTATACTTTCATACATGATCACACATCGTACGTACACATAGATAATATCATTATTATCTTCTTTACTGTTCATCACTTTCCTTCTTTATCTCTGTAACTATTTCCGAATCAGTGTCATCAGCTATACCCCAAACGTATACACACAACGGGTACTAGGCCGAAGATCATAAATGACTTCCATAACGCATAAAGCTTGGCACTAGCACCAGGGCAAGTGACAAAGATCCCAACTGTATACTACACCCCAAACGTATGCACAAAGCGGGTACTGGGCCGAAGATCATAATTGACTTCCATAACGCACATAGTCTGGCACCAGCACCGGGGTGAGTAATCCCTATAACCATGTACTATATCACCGCTCAGTCACAAAGACTGCACCCCTGCATGTATCCTTAAGGGTTAGCTAAACCACACACAGTTAAGCTTACGACATTTTAGGGTCGTGCACCTCCGTACATTTTGCTTGCAAGCCTTTCTTTACTTTCTCTTTCATTAATGCATGCATTCTATCATTATGTTCCTTTTTTCATTCTCTTTCATTTTATGTTACATAATACTTTATCATTTCTTCACGTAAAGCCACGGGAAAGATAAACATACATAACAGGAACATAAACATAATCATACAAACATTGCCATACAAGGTACCATCATACATGCATAACATACATCAAACATACCATCATGCATAAGCATCAATCATACATCATCATACATCGCCCATCACATCATCTTTGACTTCAAAAAGTCAACTTACTATACCTTCAGGAACCTCCCAAGTCAAAGCCTACTTTACACTTTTTCCCCAAAAGTCAGAAAAATATTCTCAGTCTTTAGGTGCATGGGCACTATGCAGGCACATGGGCACTATGTAGGTGCATGGCCTTTTAGACGCATGAGGAATACTTAGGCGCATGGGAAACTTTTAGGTGCCTCAGCACTATTGGGGCGCATGAGCAACACTTAGTCTATTCTAAGCAATTCTAGGCGTTTGGGCACTATGCAGGCGCATGAGTTCCTAGGCGCATGAGCTATCTGGGCATATGAACACTTAGTCAATTTCAGCCTATTTCTAGGCACGTGAGTACTATTTGGGTGCATGAGGTTTTAGGCGCATGGGACACTTAGGCAGTTATTTCTGTTGGGCGCATGAGCTACTGTTTAGGCGCATGAGAAGACTATATCACACTTAAACATCATAATTCAGTTCCCAAACATCACCTATCATGTTCTAAGCTTAAATCATACATTCTAAGCCTTAGAAACACAATCATAACAACATCAAACACAGACATAGCCCAAATATCAAACCCCACCCGCAACATACACACATAAAACATACGGGTAAAAACCCATTTTAATAAAAATATTCATACATGCATTTCCAGCCCCAAAACAGTTAAAAACAAGTAAAAAAGGGGGTCATAGAACTCACCTTTGTAGCCTCTGGTTATGACTTCTTCAAAAACCCGTTTGCAACAGAGTTCAACCTCCTAGAAACCCATCAAAAAGCACACCCTAACACATACAACATACATAAGCATACAACCGAGGATAAAATCAGCCAAGAACATCATAAACACATGAATTCTTACCTTGAATTTGAACCTTTTGTTAGGACTCTAGAAAGATTAACATGTTATCTTTATGTGTCTTTTTTATATTTGTAATAATATAGGGACTATTTTTGTAATTGTTAGTTCCTTTGTGTTTCATCATAAATAGCTTAGACTGTTAGTTAGTAGGAGAGCTTGTGAGAGTGAACGAACCACTGCTTATTACCTTGTAATTGTCTTTGCTTGATATTAATGAAACTGTGAATTTTGTTAATATCTTGCTTGAATTTGATTACTTTGTATGTGTTTTCTTTGAATTGTGTTTATACATCATCACAGATTAGCTCAGTTGATCCTATCAATTGGTATCAGAGATGTTGTTAGCTATTATTTGAGTAATTTTTAAGTTTATCGAACTTTGAAACTCAAAAAGCTCACTGAATCTGTGATTGATAGACAATTCAAATGAAAATTTGTGGATTCAGATGTGTTTCATCATCAAAAACATGCTTTAAACCATAATTAGCAGTTAAATTCATCAAATTGAGATAATTTGTTGAATTTGTGTTCGAACAGTTCATTGCTTTTTCGAACTGAAAATTGCAAAATTGATTATTTGTTGTTGATATTGATAGAAATTGATGTTAGAAGAATGATTATCGACATAAAACTTGTCTAATTGGAAAGTTTCAATCCATTTCATCAACTTTTGAAGAATTTCAGAAGATTTGAGTTAGTTACATTCATATGAACATGATGAATGTGGTGCATTAGGGTTGAAGTTTGCTGAAAAATTGTCCAAGTGTTAGGCATTTGACTACTGTTTAGTCGCATTAACACTGTGTAGACGTTTTCAGTTCAGACGTTTGACTACTGTTGAAGAGAAAGTCCAGACGTATCAATTCTGTTGAGGCGTATTTGAACTGTTTAGACGTTTGACAACTGTTGAGGCGCATTACAACTGTGTAGGCGCATCATAACTATTCAGGCGTTTTACTACTGTTCAGATGCATCAATTTGGGCGTTTTGGAAAATTTTTCTAAGGCAATCCCTTAGACGTCTCTCAACCTAGGCGCATCAACTGTTTGGGTGTTTGACTACTGTTCAGGCGTATCAACCTCGACACTTAGAATTTTTTTTAAGAAAATTTTTCGAAAACTTTTTCATTTCTTTTCTTAATTCAAAAAATCTAAGAAAAACAACAAAAATGTACAAATGGTGAAATCAAAAGATTCTAAAAATAGAGTTCCAAAACTTAAAAATATAGCTGATTTCAAAAATTGGTCTCTTTGGTTGGAACATCACTTAAATTCCACTGACATTGATCTTTGGAAATCCATAGAAAAAGGACCATTCATTCCTATAATCACTGATAGACCTAACAAAGATTTTGTATACACTAAAGACTCTAATGAACCCTATCCTGAAGATGGTCTTCAAGGAGATGATTTGAGAAGAGTAAAGAATGATGTCAAAGCATACTCCTTGATGTGTAAAGGACTACCTCTGGAAGTTCTTGCAAGGCTTGATGGATATCAAACTGGATATACCATGTATAAATCCTTAAAGACTATATGTGAAGGAGGCAAGGAGATTCAAAATCTCAAGAAACAAAAGTTGAAAAGGCAATTAGAACTGTTTCAACATTTGTCTGGAGAAACCATAAACCAAATGATGAACAGATTGTTCAACTTACAACTGAGATTTCAACAGCTGGTATTAAGCCTGATCTTGAAGATCTAAATCTTAGACTACTCAATGCTTTACCCTTATCATGGAAACAAACAGTGACCATACTGAGAAGTTCCCTATGGATCTAGATCTACTTATTGCCAAGATTAAGTCATTAGAGATTGATGAAAGCTCAAGGAACAATGATAGAGCAGCATCAATGTCTCAGTATCAGTTTGTAGCTTCTCCAGCAAACACAGTTGAAAATGCATTCATGGAAAAAAGTGAGAAAGTTAAAGAAGAAGAAGGAGATTTATTTGTCGGAGCAGGATTTTTCACTGATTCATCATTTACTAGTGCTCCTGCTTACATAACACAATCTCATTCTCAATCTCCTCTTAAATCTCAGTCTCAAACATCAAATGTTCAAATAGAGACTTCTTCATCTAACTCTACTAAATCTAGTAAAGTTAAAGATGTGATAAACATCCTATTAGAGGATGAAGAGTCTAAACCTACATTTACTGCATTTATGGCTAGTTTTCAAGCATATCAAGGTAGCCTTTTAACTCAATTAGATCTTGTTTTGCAGGCTTTATTTGAAATGGATCCTGAAGATATGGAAGAGATGGACTTAAACTGGCAAATGGTGATGATTGCTTACAGGACACAAAAACACTCATATGTCAACAGGAAGTACAAACCAAGTGCTAACAAGACTGTTAGATTTGATAAGTCAAAATCTAGGTGTTTTAACTATAACAACTATGGCCATTTCTCAAGAGAATGCAAAGCTCCAAGGAATAATAGAGGAAATGCTCAATCAAGCTCTAACAATCAAAGGTTTCAACCAGCTCAGAAGACTTTTCAAAAGCCTTATCAAAGTCTTCCTATGCCTGAGCCTAAAGATGAAACAAAATCATTTGATGAAACCAAGAAAGCTCTAGTAGTCAATATTAAAGATGGTTATGATTGGAGTGCATATGCTGAACAATTTACTAATGATTTAACATCTAGTTTATCTCTTGTTGCAGAAATTCAGGAAGAAGATTGGTCAGAAAACAATGATCCAAAGGTGGAAGGTGAAAATGAAGAAGATGACTATGATTGGAGTGACAAATCAGATCCTAAGGAAGATCCTAAGGAGGATACAGATGAAGTAGCTCTAATGGCACAGTCTGATCAACCAAAGGTTGACACTTCATCTTCAAAATTTAAAACCTCATCTTCAAAATTTTCTGAAATACCATCTGAAGTGAGAGAAAAACTATGCACAAAATTATGCTATGAACATGTTGAATACTATAGAACATACTCATATAAAATCTGTGAGAAACTCAAACAAGAAGAATCAATGCATAACAAATTAAAAATCTGATCATAAAACAGCTAACCAAAAGATTATCTCTCTTCAAACTTCATGGAACAAAACTCTAAAAGAATTAGAAATTGTTTCTAAACAATTGAAAGAGATGACCACAAATCTTGAACAGGAGAAGATAGCACATGCTGCTACTCAAATGGATCTTGCTAAAGTTAAAAGTTCAAAAATGATTGTAGAAAAACTGGTAAGTGAAAGAAAAGATTGAAGATTTTGAAGACCGAAGACCATGTAAATCTTAGGGGGAGTATTGTTAGGACTCTAGAAAGATTAACATGTTGTATTTATGTGTCTTTTTTATATTTGTAATAGTATAGGGACTATTTTGTAATTGTTAGTTCCTTTATGTTTCATTATAAATAGTTTAGACTGTTAGTTAGTAGGAGAGCTTGTGAGAGTGAACGAACCATTGCTTATTACTTTGTAATTATCTTTGCTTGATATTAATGAAACTGTGAATTTTTTTGATATCTTGCTTGAATTCGATTACTTTGTATGTGTTTTCTTTGAATTGTGATTATACATCATCACAGATTAGCTCAATTGATCTTATCAGTTCAGCCCTTCATGTGGTTGAAAGGGATAGCATAGAACCCCAACATCATCTCATATTCTACCCTGAAGACTCACAAAAAGGTCCTTTCATCACCTTCCTAAGACACGAAGGGAGAACTACACTCAATGAAGCCCATTCCAAAAGACAAGTTCTTCTCAAGCCTTTATGTCTTCTGATGAAAGTTGTGGCAGCTCTCTTTTCACCCTTGAAGACCTGGACTGTATCCATCCAGATGATCTGGAGTACATGGAAACAATCCAGCAGATGGCTCTTCTCACTCACAGAGCCAAGAAGTTCTACAAGCGGACTCGAAGGAAGTTTCCCAACAATGCAACTAGTGGAAAGTTTGGACTGGACAAAAGCAAAGTCAAGTGTTACAACTGTAACTTGATAGGCCACTTTGCTAGGGAGTGTAAGGCATCAAGAACAAATGGTGGCCAAGCACAATCCAAACCAAACTACACTATCAAGGCTACCCAGAATGAGAAGCCAAAGCAGCAAGCTACAGTTGCTGTTAAAGAAGGAGGCTTTGACTGGGGCTTTCAAGTGGAAGATGCTTCTGCAAACCAAGATGGCAGATTATGATGAAGCCAAGGTATTGAAACATCTCTGTACCCCTGAATGCATTGCTAAAGTTAACAGATACAGGTCCTACAACTTCGAAATGAGATCTGATCTTGAGTCCTTAAACATTTCAAAAGTTGATTTTAGAAAGTCTGAAAGTGATTATAAACTAAAGATAGAGGACTTAGAGAAAACCATTTCATTTCTAAAACATGAGCATACAAATTTTAGGACTCAAATCAATGATCTTATAACTAAGCTGACTAAGTGTCAGGCTGAGCTTGTGATCACAAAGCCAGGGCAGAAAAGTGTGTTCTTGAAGAAGATACCTTCAAGAACATGATATCCTCTCCCTGCACAACAAGGTGTGCTATCAAAACAAGCAAGGATTGGGATCTAATGAGATAGTTCCTCCACACACAATCTTTTCTATAAGATCACCCAGGTGTGGAACTTGTGAAGATGAGCTTCCTCTCATAGATCTTTTGAGTGAAGAGAATGAAGAAGTGATAGTAAAGAATTCCTCTAAGAGAGTGAAGAAGAGGATTCTAAGAAGGGACACTATCCTTCTGAGGAGAAAAAAAAGACTGTGATGACCAAGTCAATGAGAAAGAACTTGATCAAAAAGAGCAAAAGAAAAGCTAGGAAGGCTCAAGAGATCCAAGGCTACTTTTGACTCTAAGTAGAAACAAGTTTTTATCTCTGCAGGGCTTGAAGTAGTGAAGACTGAAGACATCAACCTAAACTCTACTGTCAAGAGTTCTGATTCATGTTCAAATTATCTCAACAACAAGAAGAAGGCTGATTTGTTGTGTACCACTGCTACACAGCCTGGACCATCCAACTCCAAGAACAGTCCTTAGCCCAAAAGGATTATCTCAGCATCCGCAAAGATGAAGGTGGAGAAGGGATGTGATCAAAGTCAGTCTTGTTCTCAGCAGAAGGCTCTTGGGAAGAAGAAAATGAAGTGTGTCAACTCATCTTGTTAAGGATTGTCCATACAATCCTAAAGGTACTCTTCACATGACCAAGACAAGGACTTCCAAGAGTTGCAAGAAGATTCAAGCTTCAGAAGGAAAATCTGTTACCTTCAGAAGCTCTAAAACTAAGAAGAAGGCAAGTGGAAAATTGCCTTCGGAAGAAATTTTGGTCTCGGAAGGAAGGAATACTTCCGAAGCACTGAAGTCTTTTGCAGTGTTAGTAGAATCTTCCAAAGGTCCAGTCATCAAAACTTCCGAAGTCTCAAAAGCTTCTGAAGTGTTGAAGGTCAATTCCAAACTTCCAAAGGTGGTGTGGAAGTCAAAGAAAGACCAAGTAACTGGATGTTCTACATCAATAACAACTCAAGATTCTCATAGCATAACTATAGGATCTATTATTGTTGCATTACCTTCTTTTTCTCTTAGTGAGCCCAAGACAAGTAAGGCTTGGGTTTCCAAATGTAACTAATCATTTTCTTTGTGAAGGGAGAGCTCAAGACAAACAAGAATGTCTGGATCATTGACAATGGCTGTTCCAGGCACATGACAGGCAATAGGTCACTACTCCAAAACTTTGAAAGGATTGATGGAGGGCCAGTTGCTTTTGGAGGAGATGAAGGTGGTTACAATTCTAGAAGGGGCAATGTCACAAATGGTAAGCTCAACATTAAAAAGGTAAATTTTGTAAGGATCTTAGGTACAATCTTCTGAGTGTATCCCAATTTTGTGATCAGAGTCATAACATGCTTTTTACTGAGCATGAGTGCATTGTTCTCAAGCCCGGGGTGGTCATTCCTCATGAGCATATTCTGCTTAGAGCCCCCAGGAAAGGGAACATGTACAAGATAGCTTGCAAGAAACATCTCCCCCTGAGAATATGCCATGTAAACTTTAAGAATATGAATAAACTGATTAAGCATGATTTGGTAACTGGAATGCCAAAGAAAGAGTTTACAAGTGATAATCATTGTCTTGCATGCCTGAAAGGGAAGCAACATAAGGTATCTAATACGCCTAAGAAAAGAAACTCCAACACTACACCCCTACACTTGTTACATATGGATCTCTTTGGCCCCACCAGTGTAATGAGTTTAGGAAGGACCTCTTACTGTTTGGTGATCACAAATGACTTTACAAGATTCACTTAGGTCTTCTTCCTTAGAACTAAGGATGAGACTCCTGAGATTCTGAAGAATTTCATCCTAAAGATTGAGAATCAATCTGATCACAAGGTGAAAACCATAAGATGTGATCAAGGAACTAAATTCAATAACTAAATCCTTGATACATTTTGTGATGAAAATGGTATTACAAGATAATACAGTGCTCCTAGGACTCCTTAGCAAAATGGTGTTGTTGAGAGGAGAAATAGGACACTGATTGAAGCTGCAAGAACCATGCTGTCTGACTCTAAGCTACCCATCACCTTCTGGGCAGAGGCAGTCAACACTACCTGCTATGTGCAGAACAAAGTTTTAGTAGTTAAACTCATGGCAAGACTCCTTATGAACTTTGGCACAAGAGGAAACCTTTCATTGGTTTTCTCAGGTCATTTGGATGTCCTTGCATCATCTTGAATACCAAAGATCAAATTGCCAAGTTTGCTGAGAAATCAGATGATGGACACTTTATTGGATAATCTTCCCAAGCTAAGGCTTATAGAGTATACAATCTCAGAACTAGAATTGTTGAGGAGTCAGCCAATGTGACTTTCAATGAACACACACCCTGTGTGGTTGGTTCTTGTATTGATTGGCTGTTTGATCTTAATTTAATTACCAACTATTTTACCAAATCTTGTAAGACTGTTTCAAGATCTACAGAAGTCTTACCTACAGGTGATCCTGACCCAAGATTTGAGCTAAGAAGACCTTCAAGTAACACATCTTCAGCTCTAGTTGTAACTACTTCTGCAAATGAGGTTTCAATCAACACCACAATGACTAATTCAACTGATACATATGGGATGCCTTCAAATTCTAGCTCAAAGGCTCCACAACCAGATAAAGACACCCCAAATGCAGAAGAACACGATGGTGGTGGTGACATTGATCAAGAATTCTTGATGTTGATAACCACTCCATAGATGACAACATCTATGATGTCACACACTCATTGGATCAAGTTTCTCTTGATAAGTGTGTTGATATGGTGGGAGAAACATCTATGCTTGATCTAAATTTCTCTAATTTAGATCTCTCTTAGCAACTTGTTGTGATCCCTCAACTAAGGATCCACAAGTCTCACCCCACCACAAACATCATTGGAGATATTGACACAAGGGTAAGAACAAGAGGACAAAATCATGAAGCCAATGTTTGTCTTCACTCTTATTTATTATCCTAGATAGAGCCAAAGAAAATTAATGAGGCTCTGAAGGATGGAAGTTGGGTTGAAGCTATGCAAGAGGATATGCTTCAATTTAAAAGACATAAAGTTTGGAACCGTTGTCCTCTTCCTCATGGGAAGACTACTATTGGAACCAAATAGGTGTTTAGGAACAAGAAGTATGATAAGGCATTGTCATAAAAAATAAAGCTAGACTAGTTGTTTAAGGATACACATAAGAAGAAGGATTGACTACACTGATGTCTTTGCTCTTATAGCAAGAATGGAAGCTGTTAGGATATTCCTGGCATTTGTTGCATCCAAGAACTTCAAGATCAATCAACTTGATATCAAGTGTGCTTTTCTTTATGGAGTGATTGACGAAGAGGTGTATGTCAAACAACCACATGGTTTTGCAGATCCTGATCATTCTGGTTATGTCTGCAAATTTGACAAAGCTCTTTATGGGCTACATCAGGCACCCAGGAAGTGGTATGAGACTCTATCTTAGTATCTCTGCAAACATGGATACAGAAGAGGTACTATAGATGGAACTCTCTTCATCAAAGGACAGGGAAATGACTTAATGCTAGTTCAAGTATATATAGATGACATCATCTTTAGTTCAGATAATCCAAGGCTCTGCAAAGACTTTGAGAAGCAGATGAAGGACAAATTTGAAATGAGTGCCATGGGGGAACTCAATTTCTTTCTAGGAATTCAAGTGAAGCAAGTTGAAGATGACATCTTCATTAGTCAGTCAAAGTATGTTCAAGACATACTTAAGAGATTCAACATGACTGATTATAAGATTGCTAAGACACCTATAGCAAGAAACAACCCCCTTAGACCTGATCTTGAGGGGGAGTGTGTGGATGAACACCTTTACAGGGCTATGGTCGGGTCTCTTATGTATCTGACAGCTAGCAGGCCTCATATCATGTTTGCTACATGTATTTATGCAAGATATCAAGCCAACCCTAAGATGTCTCACCTTATAACTGTCAAAAGGATACTAAGATACCTCAAAGGTTCTTCAACACTTGGTCTTTGTTATCCTAAGAATTATGACTTCAATTTGTATGCTTATACAGATAGTGATTATGGTGGTTGCAACATGACTGCAAAGTCCATATCTGGGGGATGTAAGTTTCTTGGTGGAAGGGTTGTCTCTTGGCAATGTAAGAAACAATCTTGTGTCTCTACATAAACTGCTGAAGTTGAATACATTGTTGCTGCAAGCTGCTATGCTCAAGTGCTATGGATTCAAAATCAGATGCTTGACTATGGATTAAACATTAAGGAGACTCCCATTAACATAGACAACAACAATGCTATCTCTATCATAGAGAATTCTGTACAGCACTCAAGGACCAAACACATCAACATCAGGTATCATTTAATTAGAGATAATTTTGAAGGGATTAATTAAACTCGTCAAAGTCCACACAAATGAATAAAATGCTAATCTGTTTACAAAGGCTTTTGATGAACAGAGATTTAAATATCTTATATCAGTTATTGGGATGATAAACTTTGAGTAGACTTTTCTTAAAAGTAATTCTTATTATTTCTTAAAATCTGTGGGTCCGAAGTTGTCTAGTTCATCACTTTCATAAGCTCTTGTTTTCTATGGATGAAAAATCTTTTGAAGACTTTCTTTAGATCTCTGAAAATTTTTATCCTTCAGAAGATATGCTTTTATCTTCGGAAGAAAATCATGCCTTCAAAACAAATAAGTGTCAAAGTAATTTTACCTTCGGAAGAAATATCTGAAATATCTTTCGAAGCTTAATACTCGTCTCAAACACTTATATGTTTTCAAAGACTATTTTCTTCCGAAGCAAATTAACTCTCGGAAGTTTTGTTTCTTCGAACAAAGCATTCAAGTCTTAATTTTTCTTCCGAAGCAAAATTTTCACAACTCTTAGGAAAATCTTCCGAAGTCATTTTAGCTTCAGAAGCTTTTTTTATTAAAACTTCTGAAGATAATTTAACTTCGGAAGCTTTTTGACTTCTAAGAAAACTACTTTTTGAGCGAAAGCAAACTACTTTTTCAGAGGTGGGACCGACATTCGGATTTCAAAGTTTATCCTCTTTTATTAACTTTGTCTTAAATTCTTTTCACATATAAACCCAACGATTCCCCCTCTTTCTATCATCTTCTTCTTTCCTCCAAACCTAAACCCCAAATTTCTCTCTGAAATTACTTCTGTTCATCTTTCTTCATTCTTAAGCTTTCTTAAATGGCCAACCTTAACCTCAAAAATGAACCAAACTTCTCCATGCAGTTACACAGGCAACATAATCAAGTTGCTCTATTACACTCTAAGAAAGATCCACATTTATCAGAGGTTTGTTGTTTCTTGACTCTATCCAATTACTTCACCTCCTTAACCATTGATCCTACACTATATGAGGATCATCTGCATGCATTCTGGAAGACCTGCCAAGAAGTCATTATGGATGGGGAGAAGGCACTGTCTGCCACAGTGCAGGGGAGACCAGTCTTCATCACTCCAGCCATCATCAACACTCATCTTCAGCTGGATGATGAAGAAGGTGAGGTGTTCTTCCCCAAAGATTCTGTTAACCGCTCCTTTGAGCAGATGGGCTATGAGGGAGATTTCTCTGTAAAGACCTTCAGGAAAGGGAAGGTCTCATCCCAATGAAAATTCCTGCTCCATGTGGTTATCCACAACTTGTCAAACAAGCATGATGGATGGGACCAAATTTCTGAAGATCTCTCCTTCATTGTTCATGGGATAGTTCAGGGGGTCAAGTTCAGGTACTCTTAGTTTGTTTATATAAATTTGCTTGCAAACTTGGACTCCTTAGAATACCACATGTTCTCTAGATATGTTCAACACATTCTTAATTATGAACTGGGCTCACAGTTAAGGGGAACATGTAATATTCTTAGACTAGGACAGATAAAGCCTGAAATCTTTAAAATCTTGAGAAAGCCCACGTTGGCTTCTCTAGGGTAGAAACAACTCTTGTCCCAAATAGAGCTCATTGCTCAAAGTGACAACCTAGCATCACCAGTTAGTGTTGAACCCACACCTTCTACATCCGAACCCCCTCAACAGCCACAAACCACCCTCACCTACCAAAGAAAACACAAACGAACCCCTACATAGACTATTCAGTTTGTGCAGGTCCCCATATACTCACCCACACAGGAAGAAGTGGACACTGGAGCTCCCACTTATCCCGAGGAGCAAACCACTCCTATCACTTCAAAGATCAGTGCTGAGGTTCCTCATGCTTAGCCTGATGAGCTCACAAGCCCAAATGCCTTAAGCCTCACTCTAAGTCTCAACACTCAATTGAACAACCTTCAGGGGACAGTTACCATCCCCAGCCTTTGGACTTAAACCAACCAATTCCAACCTTGACTTTTATACTTGTGAAGATTTAGGTTTCAGTGAGTACAATGAGTCTCTCTTCTTTTCCCCTATTCAAAGAGAGATGCGTGCTCCTGAGTCTCCTACATCACCCACTACCGAGGTGAATATTTCTGAACTTGTTTAGGATGTCCATATGGAAGAGGCTCTCACTTTTGCAAGTGATTCTATCATTAAGACCTCAACCATGGCAACTCAGCCCATTGACACCTCAACTGAGGCTGCCAGTGAGCAGAGGAAATCCAGCAGCCAAGAACATGAAGCTGGTGATGAGAGAGAGGACTCTTGTCCAATCATCTCATCCCCTAATGATTCTTCTGATGAAGATGAGGGGAATTTAAGACTAAAGGTGCAAACATTGTCCAAAACATGCACCTATTTAGTCTCCAAGGTCAGTCATCTTGAATCTCAAGTGACTACCTTGCAAAATAGGGTCAATGATCAGCAACTTGAGATTACTTATCTTAAGGAAAAACTAGCTTGGAGACCTTTAAAAGGAGCTCAACCAGGAATACAAGAACCTATGAGTGTGATTGACCTAACTCCTAGCTCACCTATGCAAGTGGGTGATGCTACCAAAAAGGGGGAGAAAGTCATTACAGTCACAGAACATGGGAGTTCTTCAGAGAGTATGGATATTCAAGACTCACCATCTTCACTTGCAATTGTGCATACTCAGCAACTTCCTCAAGTTCACATTGATGTGGACTCCATAGACTCCTACATACAGAGTCTGTTTGAGAAAGGAATACCAAGGGCTATGTCATCTCCACCAACTTAAAACCACATCATTGGGTGGAGGTGTGATGAAAGTTAAAGAGCCCTCATCATTCTTAGAGTTCAAGGACAGCAAGAGGTCTTCAATTTTCACACCTTGAACTACTATGATGGTTTGGATCAAGTCAACATGCCACTTGTCAATCAAAGCCAATCAAGACAAGCTGATAGGCTGTCTTCAAGTGTTGGCTTCGGAAGACTTTGTCTCGAAAGCTTTGGAAGACTTTATCTTTGGCTTCAGAAGATATTGGTCTTGGCTTCGGAAGATTTCACACTTAGAATATTTCTATTGCTTATGTGAAACTTCCGAAGCATTCTTCTTCAATGCACTTATGCAAGCATGCAGGAGACTTTAAGTGTTTGAGTTGCATCAGCCTTAACATATAATCCTTATAATTACTAATTCATTATTAACCTAAATTTCATTTTTTGAAAGTTAATGTCTACCATATTACGATACCACAAAATGAGTCGCACTCGAAGGCTTTGGACAACAAGCATGTGGACACAGTAGCAGATGTAGCATACTCATGTCCCACACATAAGTATCATTTTTCCTTATTGAGCATATCAAAAACCAATCCTTAGGGCTAAGAAAAATAGGTTTTAGAACAAGTCAAGTATATTGTTTATCACAAACTTAGGAAACACTCAGTAAATTGTAAAAAGTTGTTCAACAAAATTGAGTTTCTCCAAACTGATCATCCCATTTGAAACTATGACTTGTAATGTGTCTTCCTATTTCTCTGGCAAATGTCACATATCTTCCTTTTATAGTTTAACGTTTTACAACAAGACTATGTTCCCTGTCACGTGTCTTGAGCATCCGCTAATAACATACCATGTTACATTGATAGTCCTCCTTAATTGCTCTTACACATGTACCAACTAATTGTTAGTAAGAGATACCTAAGCCATGGTGGTCTTGTGTTGGTCTAATTCATCAAAATAAACCACTTCTTTTCAAAACATAATCACTATTATCAACACCAACCGATGATCCTTTAGATGAATCACCAGTTGAAGTACCACCAATAGTTCTTGATGCCTAGAACTGTCTAGGTTTTGCTTCTCTTTGGAGAAGATTGGATTCTAAAAACAGCTTTTCAACCTATTTTAACTTTCAAAATTCAGTGTTGGAATTAGGCTGATTAGTTTCAAAACCCTTTTGTCTTACAAGAGATTGCAAGTGTCTCTTCTTACGGTTTATCTACCTTCATTTGAATGTGGATATCCGAACCTCTTGTGTTGAAATCTAGATGGTTCAGGTTTGAACCTTCTTCTTTGATGTTTCAACAAAAGGTTTTCTCAATCTAGAATTGACAAATCTCTTCCTTTCAGCTTGAAACTAACAATTGACCATTATGTGCCCTACTCGAATTCCACAACGGAAGCAATCACACTTATCAACATGCACACGTTTCATGATTGAGAAGTGGAAGCTTAAGTATTAATAGTGTGATTAAGTGGACCTTTGATGATTATGCCTGATCAAATGGTTTTTTGTTTCAGTTTTCAAGATTGTTTTGGGAACTATTTTCTTTTTGTCATTTGATGTGTTTTCATAAACAGTTAAAGCATTGACAAATTGTATCTTTCTAATAACTTTTTTTCATTAATTTTACCTTCCCAATTTCATGAAAAACCTTATCCAATTGATTAGGTTTGATATTTCGGATTGGAGACTCAACTTCACAAAATAATTTGTCATTACCTTTTATAGTATAAAAGATAACATTGGGTTCAGTTAAAATGCAGATATAAATAGTGATATGAGCATTCTTTTATCCTTTATCTCATCTAAAATATCAATATCTTTAATTTTCACACAATCAATGTCTTGATTTTTGAACCTCCACTTTCTTAACATCCTAATAATGGTCACTTGTCTCAAACTTATCTCTCACAAGCTAATCACTAACAACAGTTTCCTCACAAACAACAGTTTCCTCACAAACAACAGTTTCCTCACAAACAACAGTTTCCACCTGATCACTAACAACCTCAGTCTTTAGCACTCTCAAAATCACAAAAAAGAATGATCACTAAATAAAACAAAAATATCAGGCATACAAGCAGAATCAAAATCAGCAGTATTAAACATTTTGGAAACATATTGTGTAATGACATCCTCATGGCTTATGTGTATAAGTTTCACTCATTTGTGAAAGTACTAAATGAAATCCCAATCCAATGTTTTTCATCTTTTAAATGTTTGGATCGGTAATATGAGACAACATAAAAGTTGAGCTTTTAAAATACTCGATGTCATGTTGGATTTGAGTCACATTACTTTGGGATTTTGCCAATTCAGTACACTTTTTGTCATAATCCTCAAAATCTACATCAAGATGCATCTTTTGGTCAATTATCTGAAATGTTAGATTATGTATACTTTTCTATAAATAATAAAGTTTACAAATAATAATTATGATCGGTTTTATTAGGGTTAGTTTACAAATAACCATCCCATATTAAAGTTTACAAATAACAATTATGTCACTAATTACATAATAGAATAATTTTGTCTCACCTTAGTTAGCTTTTACCAATTCAAGATCTAGAATCAATAACATGAACGCAATTGCAACGTAAATACTTTGATTATAACAAGACTCATACCATAATCCTCTATTTATTTGGCTTACAAGCAAAAATAAAACCAAACACTAATCAAATTCAACATTCCATACACCGACTTGTGCATGGCTTCTTTACGCTCCATAAATGGGCTCGAGTATCTCCCGACTTGTGAACCATGAGCAACTGAATGATGAACCACATAACTAATGAGCCCGTAGTGGAATTGCAGGATCGATATACGTCACTTAACCCTTTGTTTTCTTTCAAACTCACTTAGATTCACACAGTTTGATTAAGCAAAATCTCTTAAAAAGTTTATTATAATATATTAAGTAACTTAAAAACACAAAGAAATAATTTTCAAAGTACTTGTATATATTACTTTTCAACTCAAAGTTTACAAAATACAAACAGAGTTACAATGATAAACTATATATACTATCACCTATAGCCTGTTATACTTTGATACTAGCTGAAATTCTATAACTAAAACAGATACTACAAAGCTATAGTTAAGGTATTTTAAATAATGTCTTATCTAAAATATGGTAGTCATGACATGTTCATGATTTACCTTTTGTCACCAACTAAAGTTGGCAACAATACTAACAAATAAAGGTGAACAGTAGAATAAAATATGGTCAACTACATAGCCTTTTGGGAAAACGTCATGCAGTATCAGAGATCTGCAGCGGAGTATCAGAGAACCATACTTATGTCCACTGGTCCATAGCAGCATCTTTCGAAGGTTATTAGCGTCGGAAGAACAAGTTCTTCCGAAGCCTTTTATACTTCGGAAGAGGCTGCTTCTTTCGTGGCTTGGGGACTTCTAATTCGGAAGTCATTGTCTTTGATTCTTCTAAGTCTTGAACTTCGGAATAGAAGACTTTGTTTTCGGAAGTTGGAGTTTTTCCTTCGGAAGATGATCTTGCACTTTATCTTTGGAAGAACTCCATTCCTACGGAAGTTCCACTTTTAGCTTCAAAGTCTTTTATAAGTTGCAAAAAAATAATATAAGTATTTGGTTTTGGTTTTGGTTGCACCAGGTTTTCTAGATACAACAAAAATTATTCTATGCAACATAATTTTAGGTGGTTATATGTTACTGACTTTAGTAAACTCGTGTATTACAATGTTAAATAAATAAACATATAAAAATTTATTAATTATAATTTTTTATTACGATAAATTATGATTGCAATTTTCCTTATTACAAATAAAATGAAATTTTTGTTTCAAAATATACTTTTTCAAAATGTCACTTTTAAAAAAATTCTTATAAATTTCAATTATAATTGTTTTTTGTTTATAAAAATTTTACTTTATAAATCATCAAATTTAAAAGATTTTGTAATTTTTAAAAAGTTTGATGTTTTAGAAAAAAATCTTATTTTATAAAACTTTGTCTATTTAAAAACTAACATTTTTAAAAAGATCTCTTCTTAATTTATTAAAAAACTATTATACTCTAATAACAAATTACTACTATTATTAGTAATTAATGTAATTATTTAATAAAGAGAGAAGCAATAAGAAAATGATTAGAACGAATGCAATGCAACCACATGTCCCCTTTGGTTATACTTTTATTAGAGAACAAACATTTAATCATATGGAAGTTTAAACTAGGGTGCTCGTGTGTCAATGATAGTATCTCATATGTTGTATATTGTATGTGTGATGAAGCTCCCGAAGAGAATCAGATTGGTTTGGCCGGTTTCAATGTTTCATAGCGACTAAATGTGCATTCATCCGAGTTTGTAGAAACAGATATACATCAAAATGTGATTTTATATGATCAACTAGTGGTGGTGTTAAGGACGATTCATTCACCATGTTTAATCAATGAAAATAACTCAACGCAAAAGAAAGAATAACATGTTTAATCAATGAAAATAACTCAACGCAATAGAAAGAATAAAACTGACTGTGGGGTTTAGAATCAAAGCATGTGAAAAGTATTAAAATGAGAACACATCATGTTAGTCCGTGACTTAGCTTTACACGATATAGGAACCAAAACATTGCTTGCGGTAATACATTACACCTCCAAACAAACCATCGACGTTTCATTGTCACTGCTGCCTCCGAATGCAGATTAGTAACATGGACTTTATGTTCCGCACTTGACTTGACCCAATACAACAAGTGTTTCATGACCCAATTGAGATATAATACATAAGACGCTCACGTGACCCATTAAGACTAATAAATAAACTGACCAATTACCAATAGGATTAAGAAGGTTAATAGGGGTTTAATTTAGGTGCTGATAAAAACATGCAAACATACAACACAAACATAGGATAGCCAAAGCTTGTAGTTTTACTCGAGTGTGTTTTCTTAAGTCTTAAGTGGTTTCCTCTTCAAATAATGTCTTAGGCTAGGCCTCCTATAGCTTGATAAAATCAGAACCTGACTTATCTGAGTAGAATACAGTAGCATACGTTAACAAGATGCCAAATCTCTATTTTTTTTAAATATGTGAGCACAAGTTTCCAGATGTTAACAGCAACCTTAAGATCAAACTCACCATAATTTCATTTTTTTTAAATTTGATCGCATTATATTTTTAAGAAAGGAAAAATTGTGAGTTTGGCATCTTTTAATAGATGTGTGACAATTTTGACTCATTTAAAAACGAATTAATCTGGGTTGTGTTTACTTTAAAGGGAGGTCAAATATAAATATTAGCTAGAAAGAGTGGTCGCTTGGTCGAATGATCTGAAGGTAGCCCACGATCTAATTTTAATGCATACAATTTACTAATTGATTTATTCAAATTAGATTCTTATTATATGAGCAACTAATACTGTTGCTCATGAAATACTTAAGAAAAATGACAATGTGTTGTGGCTCAAACCTGTTTCAGCCATAATCTGTTGGAAAGATGGTGTTTCATTGTAAGCCTTGTTCAATTTAAGTAAGAGAGGGAACTCAGTCTGCACCAATCAATAGATAAATTCATAACAACTAAACAGATAAAGTTGGAATATTAATAGCTTGTGAGCAGAGAATACCATGTCAAGCTTGAACCGGTTGATCGCATTATCAAGTTGGGGTGCCAAATATAAGTCGGCCTACAAGTAGTCAATGCCACAACATACTTAATTTCATGGAAAGAATATTCCAACTTCAGAAAATGGGGTTTTAGAGCTTCTAGCTATTAACTTTAATTCCTATTCGATATGGATTTTAATACAAAATTGAAAACTCATATAAGTGAAATTGGATGGATGTACTTGTAAAAAGTGTCATGATTAAGTAATTGTACTATTAAAAATGTTCTTATTAAATGTTTTAACTTGTAAAAATAACGATGTGGCGCCTATGTAGTGCCCTGCTGGTGGTGGGGCATTATATGTATCTTCACATAAGAAATAATGCAAGTACTAAAACCCTCAAACCATTACTATTGTTATAGAATTATAAACTGTTAGGGCTGTTATCTCCTATATTACATCTTGCATGGAAAGATACTGCCAACAGAAAATGCCACATCACCAAAGTTACAACACATTGGAGTCCCGTCATCAATTTACAGTTAAAAATATTTTCCAGTCACAAAAGTGCCTAATTAGAAAACTTTTACACATACAACTACCTAATGGAACAAAAACAGTATGTTACATTAATTATCACACTTATGAAGGTATGTGCCATTTACAGTGTAAAGTAAGTACAACAGTTGGAAGAGAAAAATTACTACTAAGTATACAAGAACCCAACTAGATGTTTAATCTAGGATAACTAGTTTGGGTGTCAACATCAAAAGGGTAACTTGGAAAAGATGGAGTGTAATTCATTATTTGCTGCCATAAGACCAACACATGTGCTCGTCCTTAAAAGGTTAGATTAAAACATTGATGCTCTAGTCATGCTCATTCTAACAATATGACATTGTATTGCAGAATAAAAGCTCTAGATTACAGTGGCCAAGAATAAACATACCAAGTAAATTTCATCTCCGGTAGCATATTTTCCAGTGTAGCTCGCTAATAGCTTCTCAAGAGCTGCAGGAGTGATCACATAATTAGGTATTTGTTCTTTTTTGCATTAAAATGAACTTCTTGCATTCAGTGTTAATAATTTTAATCTTGTCCTCTCTTTGGCAACCGTGAGAACCCAGCAGGGGGCCAGTGAAGTGCTTCTGAAATGTAACTCACAGGCCCTACCAATAGGACCATGTAAACTGCAGCTTACATAGGGCTCGTGGCCTTCGGGGTGCTAAGGTAGAATCAAGTAAGAAGCTGGATTTGAACATGACCTCTGCTAGAAAGGAACCAGGTGTTACCATGCCACCAAGCCACCCCACCCCATCCCTAAAGGTTCAATCTTGCCTTTTTTTCCATTCAGTTCAGTTATATTTGAACTTCATATTTACTTAAGCTAAATAAGTTCATTACTAAATGATTCTAATTTCTTGTAACACTGGAACAACATACATTGGACCACTAGAACCACATACTCAATTTTAGCCAGAAAATGAAATTACTAAAATAACACTTGCCCTGTGTAGAAAGCAGAATAATGTAATACATAAAACCACCCACCCTGTGTAGGAAATTAGAAGGCCAAAAGTAGGACGTTCTGCGTATAAGTGGACCCATGCTTGGCATGTTAAAGACCATGGTATAATGTTACACTTTGATATGACTTCAAATAATTCACACGCATACAAAAATCAGAGGTCTTTATCCTTACCCACTAACCCTTTTCTGATATGATATTGAGCCCAAGGAATCTTCTCATTAGGACTAACTATTTCCCCAATGTAATTCTGTTAAATTTGAATGGGTCAAAATTGGAGTATTAGATAATAATTGCATGATGAGACAACAAAAACAGAACATGACCACAATTTTCTACTCACAACTAAAACCATATTCTGAAGAGGCTGAATGCTGGAAGAAACAATACTTGCAACCTAGCACAATGCAGACAGAAGTACAAACAAAAATGAAAAATGCATATATAAAGCCAAACCATCTATGAGCCTGTAGTGCTTTGGCAATTATACAAAGCTAACCCATTGTCAATTTGCAAGGAATTAAGTCCATTGCCATATGAAAAAAAAATGAGATGCAACTCATGTACCTGATAATTTATTGACTTTCTCATAAGATCTTGAGGCAACAAAGGATGTTGTGCATATTTTTCTTCCAGATACTATAAATGCTAGTATTAGAATAATGATTGACCCGCATGGCTACCATAGGTTATATAAATTATATGAGAAGGAGCTGAATAAAGAACCAATATAATTTACTCACTAATAAGATGGCATAAGAATCTGAAACTACAATACTGCCATCCACCAGTGCAGGCACATAACCCATGGGATTGACCTTTAGAAGTTCTGTATTTCAAAGTTTGATGTGAGAAATTAAAATTCTATTGGCACCTTCAATTATAAGTCTCTTTATATTTGCAAACCTAATTACCAAAACATGTTACCAACTGGTCTTTGGCCAAGTGGTACCAAAGGTATCCCGCTATCTAATAGATCATGGGTTTAATCCCCACTCGTAGTCAAGTTAGATGAGAATGAAAGTCCATCTTTAACAAATGCATTATGTGATTGTCTTTGAAATTATAGAAGCCTAATACCATCATGACATGAAGATAACATGGATTTTTATACTAACAAAACATTTTTAGTGGGGCATTACGGTTTGGCCTGTTTTGACGAAAATTTTAGCCGAAACAGCTAACTAAGGTTCAAGGAAACCACAAACCAACCTGGCTAGGTTTTAGTTTGAACAAATATATATTCACTTTGAAAAATGTTTATATTGTTGTAAATTTTAAAATGTTATATTACGATTATAAATAATAGAAGACATAATTTAGATCCAAAAAATGGGATGAAAAAGAGGGTTAAAAACATGTTTCAAGCCCCAAAGCTGCCAGGCCATAAATCTTATTATGAGCACCCCCAAACATCTAAGAGCATTCACATTTGGGTCTTCATTTCTTAATATTTTCTGTTTTGCAGCTCCATCAGAATATACATCTCTATCTCTATATCTATCTCTAAATTAGAGTGTTAGGGAAAGTTGCTTTCGGAATTTAAAGATCCACTGTTCATTGTCTTAATAAATGTTTGTGAGTATCTAAGAAAGAAAAACAATGATAAAATAAATGTTGGTGAGTGAAATAAACTAAGAGAGAGTTGGAGAATGAGCTTGACAGGTTTAGGGAAAAGTGGTTTTTTTTCTTTTTGGAACGGCCAACTAATTAAACCTGGCTACACGGGGTACCCAACGGCGTAAAGACAACCCATACGCCCACGAGCACAGACAGCGGTGGGTAGCTCATGCCCACCAACCACCAATTCCGGGGAAAACCCCACCTGAAGGCCCACTGCGGTTAAACCCAACCCACCAACAGCATTTTGTTACAAGTAGGACTCAAACTCACAACATCCAATAGAGGAAGTCATACCACACTACCACTTAACCAAATGCTTGGTGGTGTTTAGGGAAAAGTGATATCTACTTAAATCGTAGAGATAGAAGATTCTAGTGTAAAAGTGTAAATGCTCTCATGGTAGGTAGTCAAACAATTTTGAGTGTGAGAAGCCCTAAGCACCTCAAAATCCAACTTAAACATGAAAAATACCTATTCAAATTCCAAAGCATTAAAATAAACATAACGTTTAGTATTCTCACCAGGATCACCCACGGAGGTAATGTTTATGCATTCATATTTGAGCCCTGCAATAAACACCATAAACAAACACATACTTCAATTAACTACTCATGGTCAATATATAATCCCTTCATACACATAGACTTGATGTTCATACAGTAAATAGTTAGAGAATTGTGTGAATCAGGTTAGAAATTGAGATAGTAAAGGAAGTAATGTTGGACATATGTAATTAGACCTGTATTGACATAGATAGGGGTTTTGATGAAGATAAACCTTTTAAGTTGAGAGCGAGGCGAACACGACGAGAGCAGGAGCTCATCGGGTGTGAATAGAGCTTCATCGACTGATTTTCGTCCTCCATTACTGCACCTCTGATTGCTTCTGGAGTTAACCATCACTTTAGTTTGACTTCTTTTTTTTATGGATGGCAATGATTTTAGTTTTACAATAGGGAGTGAGGTTTGCTTAGTTTGTATTTTGGCCACCATACTTATACTTCTTTCATTTGAGTCCGGCATCAACCTTTGTATTATAGAAACTTTTGGAGTTGTTAGGCGGTGGCCCTGAGACACTGGTAGTTGTTCTTCCAAGGCCAACCGACAAATACGTTAGTTTTGTTTTTCTTTTTCCAGTCTGATTTTGGCCGGGGACGGTTGCCACCTATGTCTGCCTCTTTTAGACGGGAGAGAGCCCTGTAGAGAGAGAGTGTGTGTGAGTGAGAGAGACTCGTTAAGAGAAATGGGCTAGAGATGTCGTTTATGGCCTCTTTAGGCCAAACGACGTTGGTCTTTTCATGCACGATTCCAGATGGCCCTTGCTGGCCATTGATGGGTCTATGCGCCTCTCTCTTAGGGTTACGTGCCCTTCTATGTTGATTCAATGACGATGGTTGTATGGTCTATCAATGAAGGTGAGCATAGCCTCACCTCAGATTGTTTGGATTTTCATAAACCCTATAATTTACTACCGAATCGTGTGTTTTAACATTTTGTTTGCTAAGTTATTTCTCATTGATTGTGTGCAATGTATCTGGGTTGTTTGTATCAATTTTTGGTGTTTCGATGATGATTATTAGAAGATTTTGCTTAATTGTTTGTCTGAAACTCTAATTTATCATATGGGGTGTCTGCCGATGCTTATTGAGGATGTGTTTTCATCGAGTCGAAACTTATGCTAACCAATAATTTTGATCTAAGATTGATGGTTTAATTTCTTATTTAGGAGGATGTTGTTGGGTCAATGATGGTTATAGTTGGTTAACTGTTGAAAGTGTTTATCCCAAACTTCTATTGTATTTTTGTTTTTGTTACTTAAATGGTAATTATGATATTGTTGGGTCGATGATGATTCACTCATGTGAGCCAATTTTTTTATTATGAACTAACGCTGGAAATTGTTATCAAACTTTGTCAAAGAGGAGATATCATTTTCCTTCGTATAGATTTAATTCAATGTAATTAATTGTTTGATGTGATGATTATTCTAATTTGTTTGTTTTTACTAAGTTTGAAGTGGTAGTGTAACAGTATGCAACCATGATAAGGTATAAATTTCGAGTCTTAGTGTAGTGTTTGCATTGTGTAAATTTATATTGTTTGTTTTCATTGAGTTCATTTTGATCAATTACTTGAGCAAACCAGGACTTTAAAGTAGTCCTTGGATCTGGATCAATAGATGCCAAAATGAGGTCAAATATGACTTTCGCATCGTCTCGAAATCCTATCCAGGTATCTTGGATAAATCTAGTGTTATGTTCATATAGTTTCTTAAGAATGCGTAACTTTTTTATTTTTGAGGATGTGTAATTTCTTGGTTTCCTTGATGACTTTTTTCAAGCTATATTACCATGCCAAGAAGATGTTCCATTGAGTTTTACGTCTAATATATTAGTGATAACTTTTAGCAGATCGCTGAGTGTATAAGAAAAATTGAATCTAGTATTTTTGATGTTTTAGTTAAATCTATTTTATAAAAACAACATTACTTAATAATTGAGATCCAAGTTTGACTATGCTTTATAAAGGAGAGCACTCTTCACAAAACATGGTTACGTAGGTAGGTAGATGCTTACTTATTGTATCGCTTACAACTCTTAGGGTAATTTTAGACCATGAATATCTAAGTTGGTATGTTTAACGCTATCTAAATCTTCTCTTTCATAATAATTGACTAAAACACTTCTTATAGGTTAAAAGATAAATCATCCTAGTTTGGCAATGTGTGGATATTAAGCCCTTATGCTTGATACCATATTTTTTTCAATACTTATAAAGCTTAAGGGAGCATTTGGTTGGAAAAATGAAATGGAATATAATGAAATTGAAATACTAGTATAATTTTCAAGTAAAATTATATTTGAGTGAATAATAAAATATGAAACCCAAGAGAATGTTTAATCTCAATTCCATTGGTTGTGGGATTTCAAAATCCTTAAACCTAAAGAAGGAATTTGAAATCCCATAACCAAATGAATTGAAGTGAAACATTTATTTGAGTTTTACATTTTATTAATCACTCAAACATAATTTTACTTAAAAATTATAATAGTTTCTTAATTCCATTTTATTCTTCCAACCAAATGCTCCCTAAGTATAATGCTAAGTCATATATACCTAGGGATTCAGGTATCTTGGCTAAGTGTCTTAAAAAATGTCACACCTCAGCTCGTAGCAGGAAAACACAAGAATGCGACGAATGAGATAATTATAATACATTAAGAGTCTAAGAGAATCTCTAAAAGAATTATCCGTCAATAGATCATGACGTTACCCAATCTAAAAGAAGCATCAAGAACGATCAATTTCATAACTGAACAATAAATAAAAGTTTCAAACTAGAACAACCAAGTACAAACATAAATACAAAGTAAAATCTAAACAAAACCAAATACAATCCAAAAACCACTCAATTGTCTATATGATCGCAAAAGATCGATCTCGGCTATCAATCCTATAATCCATCACATCAAGCATTTTTATCTCAATCCTCTAATCCAAGCATATTAAGCATTGGTATCTGAAAAAAACATGTTCTAAAAGTCAATATATGTTAGTAAGATCACATGTTTATAAGTATAAAATAATTTTTCGTGTAAGTCATGTACAAAATATGTGTGTATGAGAACATAGAAGTCATTGAAACCAACATAAGCTTGTGACCAGTCCAAATAACCGGATTATATTCACTGAAGGTCACACACAAGTCACGTCATGAGTCTTAGCTAGTATACCAAAAACAGGGGTGAGGTGTTACATTAGTACTAATAGTAATACATTTTCATAACATTCCACTCCAAGTCCAAAAGAAAACATAGTTATGAAAGAAAAATCTAGACTCAATCCTATGACTCAAACCACACATGATAATCTAAAACAATTTTAAAACATGTCATGGTTCAAAACCAATGAGAAAGATTTTCCTCCAAATAAAACATATTAAAAAGAGTAATAAAAGTTACATTGATGTCTCCAGAGTCCAAAGTCCACAATATTAAATTAACAAGTAACTATAATTACAAAAACAAAATAAGAATACTAAAGGTTGAGAAGACTTAATTAGGTGTAAATCTCGTAATCTAGTCCTTAATGTCCATTCAAGTTGTTACTTTAATGAAAACTTTATTTATTTATCACTTTAAGTCTAGTTTTCTACTTTGAATTTTCCAATCATATTGTGTTTAGTTTTCAAGTCCGTAACTTATACTTTTGTCTTTGTCGTTTCTTATTGTTCATTTATTAGTTCAAGTTTAATGACTTACTAATCGTAGATATCTTTATCCTTCAATGGCTTAGAATCCCTATTTGAACACAATTAACAACTCGTTTTAGGTATTAAGTCATAATACATAAAGTTTGAGTTTTATAGGAATATTTCAGCTTGTTGAGTTGATCACATACCGATCTTGCATAGGTTGCTTAGAGTTCAAAACGATAACAAAATGTCACGTAGTAGGTTTAGTTTGAAAGCTAAGACCTTAAACTAAACTCCAAAAAAATAATCACCTTAACCGGAAGAATTATGAGGGTGATATAACCGTACGAACATCGACCAACATATTGCCCTAAATTAACAACTTTGACCTTTGTTTTTGTTTATTGCATTTAGAGGACCAAATGATGTCAGATTGATGCGAGACCACTTGGGTTAGTTATAAGACTCTCTAAACTTCTTTTTATACATAAATTTTGACCTAATTAGACTCTTTATGACCAATTTACGACCTCTACAAAACATCTTATATTTCTAGACAACAATCACACAATCCAATTTTCTCGTTTTGAACCCCAAATCCATACTTTTGACCATCGTTTGAGACCAAAACTGAAGTTTAATAAATAGACCATTTTACCTGTTCATTGTATTCACTTCATTATGTTTTTAACTATCTGGTTCACGTTTCTAGTGTATCAACACATAGATCCTATTCATAACGTATTTATCGATCATGAAGATTATTTAACATAAGGATGAAAGAGAGTTATAATATATACTCTATTTGCGATTAATAAATAATAAAATAAAATAAAAATGAATATTACTGTAAATAGCACCTGCAAAATTCACTATCACATTTTAAATTACTACATAGAGACCCACCGTTAAACACATTCATTGGGTTTATAACACTGCCCATGAAACTATTCATTCATCTTCGTTGTGGTTTTCGATTCCCATCTTTCTCATGTTAGCATTTATATATTTATAAACTCTGGCGCCATGGATGGAAGGCGGTCAACTGTTCTTCCCATTAGACTCACTTGGTGTACCTCTTTCATCTGATGTGCCGTTTACTCATAACCACCACCGCTCTCTCTGTCATCTCTTTCTTTACGCTAATCAATAATCATCACAAGAAAACTGTTGGAGAAGAAGTGGGTGCCAAGGGTCGAGTAGTTTTTCATTGCCTCCACCTTATGCAGTAGAAGAAGTAAATATATATAAATTTTTTTCAAAGGTATCAAACTATGGTGCCTAAAATACAAAAATCTAAATGTTTCTTGTACTTGCCGACCAACAACTTTAATACATATTATTATGATATTTTATACCCGAGAGATCCATTAGGACTATATTACCCAAGTTTACAATCCTAAACTAACAAATTCAATGAATACAAGAACAATAACTAGTGTTTCCATTGGTTTGAGGAACTAGCACCAGTAACGCATAATTCTTTATCATCTAATGCATAAAATCATGAACACAAGGTCATTAGATGATAAGTTAGATTTTATATCATGAAAATAATAATAAACATTATTAAGTAAGAACTAAATCATTAATAAAACTAGATTTTTTACAGATAACACGCAGAAGACCAAGGATTGCATAAGATGAATGCTTGAACACACTAAAACTATGAAGATGATGATATAGAAGTCGATGACAATGAAGTTTGGAGAGAAACTTTGGATGGTCGTTAGAGCTCAAGATTAGAGAACAAACTTGTGGAAAGAATTTGCAAGTCTATTTAATTTTGTAGAACTTAAGCAACGTCCATTGATTTTCAGTTTTTCTTGAGTTCTTAATGTAGATTTTATAATTTTACATTTATTCAGTCTTTACTTCGATAATTTATCGTGCTAAGTTCAATCCGGTGAACATCTCATATTTATAGCACAACTCATATTAGGCCTACAATGCCCATTAGCCCATATTAGGCCCATGATGTATGTGTCACAAAATCGAATGGCAAAAACACATCTAACGAAATTAGAGAATTACGTTTGTGGTTTACTTGTATACATCAAAATACTCTACGCAACAATCCACATGACAGAGTCTTGCAATGTGATTATAAAATTTAAAAGTTTATATTTTGGTTTGTGATTTGATAAAATTCTTTTTTTATCTCTCGAGATACTAACCTTTTTATTATCTTATAATATTTAATGCGTCAATTAATTATAAACATTTTATCTACCGAGAGTTGATTACATTGTTGGTTGTTGTTCAAAAAGAAATAATTTAAATGGTTAGCCCCAATGGTATGCCCATATTACAAGATTAGTTCTCACTTTTAAAAAATTTCGTCATTCGTCCCAACTATTTGTCAAACTATAACATCATTGGTTCTTAACATTAACATCTATAAAATATTTTTGTTAAGTGAATATGAAAAGTCTATTTACCCCAGAACTAAAAAACAAAATTTAAAAACATACAAAATTTAAAAACATACATTATTTACATTAATTAATATGAGAACCTTTTTCTTTACACACACACACATATATATATAGTATATACATGTATATAAATATATATATATATATATACATAGATATATACGTATACGTATACGTATATATACGTATACGTATATGTACGTATACGTCTATATACGTATATACACGTATATATACGTATATATATACACGTATATATACGTATATATATACACGTATATACACGTACATATATACGTATATATATACACGTATATACACGTATATATATACGTATATATATATGTATATATACGTATATATACATATATACATATATATATATATATATATATGTATATATATACATACACACACACACACACACACACACATATATATATATATATATATATATATGTATATATATATATGTATATATATATATATGTATATATATATATATGTGTGTATATATATATATATATTATATATATATATATATATATATATAATATATATATATATATATATATATATATATATATGTAGAGAGACTTTGAATGTTTTAAATATTTTGGATGCATCATACTTATTGGAATCCTTACGAACTCCCCCTAGGCTGATGCTATAAAAACATTTGAAGATCTTCATCAGTTGACAATTCTCATCATGATGATGACTAGGCCATTCTTCATTTGATGGTCAGGATCACTCAGACTTTTATAGTGTCTTCATCTCAAAGAGATCATGCAGAGGTAGGTTGAATAAGTCTTGCCATGTGTAGACATTCTCACCACCTTGATTTCTAATCACATGCCATCTTTCTAGATTTGTTCTGAAGGTCCAAGATAACATGGGTCTCTTAGAAGCAAGAGGAGCCACTTGAATTGGAGTTGATGGAGCTGCCTCTTCATGCACTTCCTCAGGTTGATCTGACTCACCCTAAGGTATGGAGGTGGTTGGTTTAAACTTCTTCTTCTTCTTTGACTTTGGTCTAGAAGCCATCTTCTTCCTTCTCTTTGATGACTTTAACTGAGAAGACTGGTCTGCAGCACCTTGTTGATCAGTCTTGTCTTGTTCAGTTGGGTGTTCCTTCCTCACAGGTTCAAAAGGATAGGGAGTTTGACCCGGCTGTGGATCAGAAGATGAAGCTTGCTGAGGCTCAGCAGGAGGTTCAGGTTGTGTTGTCTCAGGTTGTTAAACCTTAACCTTCACTTCAGGAAGAACTTCACTTGGAGGGGAGTGTAAGTCAAGTAGCTCTTCTATTTTGATTTTCCACTTGATTACCTTAATGTGCTCATCCATTATGGATAGAAACATAGGGCCAAGTCTCCTTTCAGAGAATCCATACAGCTTCAAGAAGCTCATTATCCTTTGTCTGTTAGCAAACTTCTTCATGCTCTTCTGGATGATGGCTCTTGACCTTGCAACATCTTCCCTCATCTCTCTTTTTATTGCTTTTTGTTTTTTGAGTACTTGAAGCTCAAGCTGTTTGAGATACTCAAACTCTATGTACTCAAAGGACAAGGTAAGAAGTGCAGATGCCTGGTAGAGACCTATGACACTCAGGTAGTTGATCATGTCTTATTTATCTTTTCTTTGTCTACCTGAGGTTCTTGTGTAGCAACCACAATCTCTGGCACAAGACTTTCTTGAAATGCGAAGAGAGTGGGAACATGCTTGTACAATCTCTTTTGTCTCTTCTCCTTTTTGGTTTGGAGAAGTATCATTGCATCCTCTACTTCCTTCCTCTCTCTTGGAAATTCCTTATTAGCTAGTTCATTAAGTTCCTCTAAGGGGAGAGATATAATCTCATCAATGTCATAGTTCCTGGTTTGCAGGTAAGTAATCATGACTGTCCTCAAGTCATCATCTTGAGTGTTTGGTCTCGGGGCAACGCTAATTGCACCTTTCATGAATCATGTAGACCCAGAGGAACTATCTCCCCTTAGCTTCCTTTTCCTCTCTCTCGCTTGTCCTCCTCAATCTCCTTAGGAGTCATTTTCCGTTCCTTTTGTCACTCACATGCCTTTATGACTCAGGGTGGAGAGAGCTTTGGCCTTCATTGCTTGGTGTAGCCTCCAAGCTCTAGACAGAGAGAGGTTGAGATGCACCTTCACCAGCAGGTGTCTCATAAAAGGAATGGAGTTCTAAAGCATTGTAGGTATGACAGGGCTCTCAGGTTAATAACCAGGCCTTCAGTCAAGGTTTTCCCTTTGAAGCTAATCTTAGGGTCTGCCTTAACATCTAGTTAACCAAATGACATTACATGATTGCCTTTGTCTCCTTCTGAGGCTGAACTCTTCAGTAATCCTGTCTTGAATCCGTTGAGCTAACTTGTCGACTTGTCTAGATTGGCTTGGATTGACAAGTGGCATGTTGACAAGGTCAAGACCTTCATAATAGTTCAAGGTCTGAAAATTGAGGCATTCTTGTTGCCATTGAACTCTTTGAAGAATGAGGGCTCTTCTGTTGGCATCATACATCCACCCTATGATGTAATTAGAAGTTCCTTGAGGTGGAGATGACACAACCCTTAGAATGCCTTCCTCAAAAAGACTCTGAATGAAGGAGTCTATAGAGTCCATATCAACATGACATTTAGAAAGTTGCAGAGTATGGATAATTGCAATTGAAGATGTCGAGTCCTTAATGTCCATGCTCTGTGAAGAACTCCTAGGTTCTGTAATTGGAATGACTTTCTCCCTCTTTTTGGTAGCATCACCCTCTTGCATAGGTGAGCTGGGAGTTAGGTCAATCATATTTACAAGTTCTTAAGTTCTTGGTTGAGCTTTTCTTAAAGGTCTCCAAGCTAGTCTCACCCTAAGATAAGCTATCTCAAGTTGTTGATCATTGACCCTGTTATGTAGGGTAGTCACCTAACATTCAAGATGACTAACCTTGGAGACTAGGTAGGTGTATGTTTTTGATAGTTTTTATACCTTTAGCCTTAGATTCCCCTCATCTTCATCAAAAGAATCATGGGAGGATGAGAGAACTGGACCAAAGTCTTCTCTCTCACCACCAACATGGAGTTCTTGGCTGATGGTTTTCCTCTGCTCATTGATAACCTCAATTGAAGTGTCAATGGGCTGAGTTGCCATGGTTGAGGTCTGAATGATATAATCACTTGCTGAAGTGAGAGCCTCTTCCATATGGATTTCCCAAACAGGTTTAGAAGGATCCACCTCAGTAATAGGTGACTGATGTTGGCTAGACATAGATGAATCAAGAGCAATCATCTCTCTTTGAGTAGGGGAGGAGTAGAGAGACTCATGGTACTCACTGAAACCTAAGTCTTTATCAGTATATAAGTCAAGGTCGGGAATTGGGTGGTTCAAATCTAAAGGCTGGGGATGGTAACTGTCCCTTAAAGGTTGTTTACCTGAGTGTTGAGACTCAGAGTGAAGGTTTAAGGCAGTTGGGCTTATGAGCTCATCAGGCTGAGCATGAGGAACCTCAACAATGATCCTTGAAGAGATAAGAGTGGTTTGCTCCTTAGGGGAAGTGGGAGCTCTAGTATCCACTTCCTCCTGTATGGGTGAGTGTATGGGGGCTTGCATAGACTCAATAGCTTAAGCAGAGATTTGTTTGGATTTTCTTTTATAGGTGCGGATGATTTGAGGTCTTTTTGGTGGTTGGGAGGTAAAAGGTGTGGGTTCAACACTAGCTTGTGTTGCTATGTTGTCACCTTGAGCAATAAGCTCTAACATTTTGGGGACAAGGGCTGTTTCTACCCCTGAGAAGCCTACAGTTGGCTTCTTCAAGATTTTAAAGATGCCAGGCTTTATCGGTCCCAATTTAATAATATTACCTGTTTCCCTCAAATGTGAGCCCAGTTCACAGTTGAGAATGTATTGAACATATCTAGGAAACATATAATGCTCCAAGGAGTCCAAGTTAGCAAGTAAATTGGTATAAACAAACTGAGAGTACCTGAACTTGACCCCTTGAACCATTTCATGCACTATGAAGGAGAGATGCTCAAGAATCTGGTCCTACCCTCCATGCTTGTTGGACAAGCCGTGGATAACCACATGAAGCAGGTATTTCCACTACGATGAGACCTTTTTTTCCTGAAGGTTTTTACAGAGAAATCTCCCTCATAGCCCATCTGCTCAAAGGAATGATTGATAGCTTCCTTTTGGAAGGAAAACTCACCTTCTTCATCATACAATCGAAGATAATTGTTGATGATGATCGAAGGGATAAAATTGTCCTCCCCTGCATTGTGGCAGACAGTGCCTTCTCCCCATCCATAATGACCTCTTGGCAAGTCTTCCAAAATTCAAGCTAGTGATTCTTATAGAGAGTAGGATCAATGGTGAGGGAGGTGAAGTAGTTTGACAAAGCCAGAAAATGGAAAACCTCTTAGAAACTATCATCTTTCTTAGAGTTCAACAGATCAATCTGGTTGTGTTGCTTGTGAAGTTGCATGAAGAAATCATGGTTGTTTCTGAGATTTAGATTGGCCATTTTGAGAAGCTTAAGGGTGAAGGAAGGTGAAGAACAAAGGCAGTTTGGGAGAATTTAGGTCGGAAGAATAATACAGATGAAGAGATAGTGAAGGAGGGGGGGGACCGTTAGGTTTATATGTGAAAAGGATCTGAGACAAAGTTAATGAAAGAAGATAAACTTTGAAATCCGGAAGTCGGTCCCATCTTTGAAAAAGTAGTTTGCTTTTTGCTCAAAAAGTAGTTTTCTTGGAAGTCGAGAAATCTTCTGAAGGTAATTGTCTTCGGAAGTTTTGATAAAAAGCTTCCGAAGCCAAAATGACTTCGAAAGATATTCCTGAGAATTTTGAAAATTTTGCTTCGGAAGAGAATTAAGACTTGAATGCTTTATTCAGTTAAGAATAAAGCTTCTAAGAGTTAATTTTCTATGGAAGAAAATTGTCCTTGAAAACATACAAGTGTTTAAGAAAAGATTTAAGCTTCAAGATATTTTAGAAATTTCTCCCGAATACAATTTTACTTAGACAATTGTTTGTTTTAAAGGCATAAATTTCTTCCGAAGATAAATCCATATCTTCCGAAGGATAAAAAGATCAATATTTTCAAAAGTCTAAGGAATGTCTTATAAAATGATTTTCATCCAGATAAAACAAGAGCTTATGAAGGTGATAAAATAGACAAAATAGGACAAATATATTTTAAGAAATAATATGAATTGGTTTTAAGAAAAACCTACTCAAAGTTAATCATCCCAATAGCTTATATAAGATATTTAAATCTCTGCTCATCAAAGGCTTTGGTGAACAAATAAACATATTGTTCATTTGTGTTATATTAATCCATTTTTAAAGGTATCTCTAATCAAATGATACCTGATATTGATGTGTTTTGTCCTTGAGTGCTGCACAAGATTCTCTATGATAGAGATAACACTATTTGTTGTCTATATGAATCAGAGTCTCCTTGAAGTTTAATCCATAGTCAAGCATCTAATTTTGAATCCAAAGTACTTGAGCACAACAGCTTGCAGAAGCAATGTATTTAGCTTCAACAGTTGATGCAGAGACACAAGATTGTTTCTTGCATTGCCATAAGACAACCCTTCCACCAAGAAACTGACATCCCCCTGATGTAGACTTTATAGTCATATTGCACCCACCATAATCACTATCTGCATATGCATACAGATTAAAGTCAGAATTGTTTGGATACCAAAGGCCAAATGTTAAGGCACCTTTGAGATATCTTAAAATTCTTTTGATAGTGATAAGATGTGACATCTTGGGGTTGGCTTGATATCTTGCACAAACACATGTGTCAAACATGATATCAGTCCTGCTAGCTGTAAGGTACATAAGAGACCCAATCTTAGCCCTATAAAGATGTTCATCCACACACTCCCCCTCAAGATCAGGCCCAAAGGAGTGGTTTCTTGCTATGGGTGTCTTAGCAATCTTACAATCAGTAATGTTGAATCTCTTGAGTATGTCCTGACATACTATGATTGACTTATGAAGATGCCATCTTCAACTTGCTTCACTTGAATTCCCAGAAAGAAATTGAGTTTCCCCATGGCACTCATTTCAAATCTGTCCTTCATCAGCTTCTCAAAGTCCTTGCAGAGCCTTGGATTAGTTTAACCAAAGATGATGTCATCTACATATACTTGAACTAGCATGAAGTCAATTCCTTGTCTTTTGATGAAGAGAGTTCCATCTATAGTACCCCTTCTGTATCCATGCTTGCAGAGATACTGAGATAAAGTCCCATATCACTTTCTTGGTGCTTGGTGCAGCCCATAAAGAGACTTATCAAGCTTTTAGACATAATTAGGATGATCAGGATCTGCAAAACTAGGTGGTTTTTTAACATACACCTCTTTATCAATCACCCCATATAGAATTGCACACTTGACATCAAGTTGATAGACCTGGAAGTTCTTGGATGCAGCAAATGCCAAAAATATCCTAACAGCTTCAAGTCTTGCAACAGGAGCAAAGACATCAGTGTAGTCAATTCCTTCTTCTTATGTGTACCCTTGAACAAATAGTCTAGCTTTTTTCTTGATGACAAGTCCTCTGCCATCCTTCTTATTCCTAAACACCCATTTGGCCCCTATAGTAGTCTTCCCTTAAGGAAAAGGACATAGGTTCCAAAACTTTTGCCTTTTGAATTAAAGTAGCTCCTCTTGCATAACCTCAACCCAACTTCCATCCTTTAGAACCTCATCAATTTTCTTTGGCTCTATCTAGGACAAGAAACAAGAGTGAAGACAAACATTTGCATCATGGGTTTGTCCTCTTGTTCTTACCCATATATCAAGATCTCCCATGATGTTTATGGAAGGGTGAGACTTATGGATCCTTAGCTGAGGGATCACATCAAGTTGCTTTAAATTAGAGAAATTCAGATCTAGCAATGACGATTCACCCTCCACATTAGGACACTTATCAAGATTAACTTGATCCAATGACTGTGTGACATTATTGATGTTGTCATCAATGGAGTGGTTATCAACATCAAGAAATTCCTTATCACTGTCACTGCCACCACCATGCTCTCTGACATTTGAAGTTCCTTCTTCTGAGTTATGTGCCTCTAAGCTAGAATTTGAAGGCAGCCTAGAAGTATCAGTAGGATTTGTCATTGATGTGCTGGTAGAAGCTTCAATTGCAGGATTGGTTACCACTGGAGCTGAAGATGTGTAGCTTGAATGTCTTCTTAGCTCAAATCTTGGATCAGAATCATTTGTAGGTAATATATCTGTAGACCTTGAAACATGCTCACAAGATTTGTTAAAACACTTGGTAACTAAATCAAGATCAAATAACCAATCTAGAGCAGAACCTTTCACACTAGGAGTGTGCTCATTGAAAGTCACATTGGCTTATACTCTATAAGCTTTAGCTTGAGAAGAGTATCCAATAAAGTGTCCATCATTTGATTTCTTATTAAACTTGGCAATTTGATCTTTAGTATTCAAGATGGTGCAAGGACATCCAAATGACCTGAGAAAACCAATGAAAGGTTTTTTTTGTGCCAAAGTTCATAAGGAGTCTTAACCACTAACACACTATTTTGCATATAGCAAGCCGTGTTGACTGCCTCTACCCAGAAGGTGATGGGCCGTTTAGAGTCAGACAACGTAGTTCTTGTAGCTTCAATAAGTGTCCTGTTTCTCCTCTCAGCAATACCATTTTGCTGAGAAGTCCTCGGAGCACTATATTGTCTTGTAATACCATTTTCATCACAAAATGCATCAAGGATTTGGTTCTTGAATTCAGTTCCATGATCAAATCTTATGGTTTTGACCTTGTGATCAGATTGAATCTCAATCTTTAAGATGAAGTTCTTCAGAATCTCAGGAGTCTCATCCTTAGTTCTAAGGAAGAAGACCTAAGTAAATCTTGTGAAGTCATCTGTGATCACTAAACGGTAAGTGGTACTTCCTAGACTCATTACACTGGTAAGGCCAAAGATATCTATATGTAACAAGTGTAAGGGAGTAGTGATGGAGTTTCTTTCCTTTGGCTTGTGAGATACCTTGTGTTGCTTCTCTTTTAGGCATGCAACACAATGAGCATCACTTGTAAACTCTAACTGGGTCGTGAGATTGATATTCTCACTATGATCGAATATGATGATCAAGTTAATGATTGTATGGCGGAATCAAACAATCAAGAAATATTCAATGAAATAGTCATAAATGCTTGTTTGTATTGATGAAGGTGATTGATTACAATAAATGCTAGGGTTTGAGCATTAAACAATAATAATACACCTTGATAATGTAAGACATAAAATATTCTAATTGTCTATCAACAGTCACCTTATGTACGAGGTTTTCTATTCTATTCATAGGCTGATAAGATGTCTTTTTACAAAATTACTAAACTACCCCTAACCTATACATCAAAACTAGTCCAAGTCTTCATCAGCATTTCTTTTGTTCATCCACATTGACAAATGTAGATGAGCTGGACTTGATCAACATTTCTTCTTTTTTCATACGCATTAGTAGTTGGTCATCCGCATTGAGTAATATGGATGAACAAATACTCGTGCGTATTGTTGTGCGGCTATCCACATTTGCAAATGCGGATGAGCAAAACTTGTCCGCATATCTTTTATGCTATCCGCATTTGTTAATGCGGAAGAACAAACACTTGTCAGCATTTGTTCTATGTCTTTCGCATATACAAATACGGTTAGCCAATGCTTAGTCTTCTGTACACATTCTTCATCTGCATTGGTTCTTGGACTTGTGGGATTTCCAGTAGAACAACCATCAACTCACCAATTGAATTGGCATGTATGATCCTTTTAGGGTCCAACAATACTCCTCTAAGGATTATACAACCTATGTTCTTCAATGGTTTGGTGGTGGTTGAGGTTGTGAGGATTCTGCTGGGTCTTGTGGAGGCCTTTGAGGTTCTGCTTGAGATGGATCCAAAATGGCCTTTATCCTATTGACAAAGTCATTTGCATCTGACTTCTTCTCTTTGTTCAGCACGTGAATCTTCATTTGACTCATAGTGTAGATGGCTTCTAAGGGTAGTTTCTTGAGTGATATTGGTTCCTATGTGGATATAGTAGACAACCCATCTCTATGTATCAGCAAAGCTCCACCCACATCAACCTCTAGCTTCACAGTGTTTCCTAGTTGCAGAGGTGTTAGTTGAGGATCGTGTATTGGACGGAGTACTAACTGATCCACGTGTATACCAAATCAAATAGTGCAGAATCCTATTTGATTGGTGATCCAATCAGTGAGAAAGTTAACCCGATCGATATAATATTAATCTAAACGTTAAGAACGAATAGCAATCGATTAAGAATGATCTATGAACTTGGACTGGCTTTCTTAGGCGTTCTGGACGGCTAGGGTACGTGTATGAGTCGAATTCTTCAAAGTGTTTAGAACATCATACATCATTTTGGCTGCTAACTCATCATCAGATATGGAGAGAGGGATGTTGAAGGACTTGGAGAATCCATCATAGTTGACAAAGAAAGCGGGTCCTTTTCCAGCAGGAGGGGTGGTGTATCTTTGAACATCGACATTACACCACACCTCTACTTGACCCGTTGAGTTGTTGTAAACTCTCTTGTTCGGTATGTTGTATCCTAGAAAGATGCCCTCTTCAGCCTTCTCGCTAAACTTCCCATCCTGGCTTTTCTTCAGCAACATGCATGGTGCTCCAAACGGTCCAAGATACTCCAGATTTGGTTTACGTCGTTGAAGTAACTCGTAACACGTCTTGCCATGATGTTTTACTACCAGAACTCGATTTAACATGTAACACGCATTGGCTACCGCCTCATTCCAAAATTGGATAGGCAGTTTCGAGTTTGCTAGCATTGTGCGTGCGATCTCTATTAAGCTGCGATTCTTTCTCTCAGCAACCCTGTTCATCTGAGGAGTGTAGGCGGAAGTGAACTGGTGCACAATTCCCTTTTCTTTGCAGAAAGCCTCCATCCATTTGTTCTTGAACTCAGTTCTGTTGTTTGAGCGTACTTATCTTACCTTCAGCTTGTAGAGAGACTCCAGTGTAGTTACCAATTCTTTGAATGACTCAAATGTTTCTGATTTTGTTTTCAGAAACATCACCCAAGAGAATCTTGAGTAGTCATCTGTAACTACATAGCAGTACAAGTCGCCTACGATGCTTCTTATACTGACTGGACCAAATAGATCTATGTGAAGAAGCTCAAGAGGAAGTTTTATAGAATTAACTTTCTTTGCCTTATGAGACTTCTTTGTCTGTTTGCCTTTCTTGCAGGCGACACAAAAATCCGGGAGTTGGAAGTTCTTGACATTGACTCCTCGCACTAGATCATTCTGGATCAAGTGGTTCATCTTCCTTGGATGGATGTGCCCCATTCTCCTATGCCAGGAGATAGAATCCTTCTCAGTAGCTTTTGACAAGAAGCACTGAACTTGATGATCCGTTGTGGAGGACTTCGATAGATCCAAGACATAAAGGTCATTATATCTTGAGGCTGACATTAATACTTGTTCCTCTGGAATCACATAGTCCTTTTTCAGGACATAGCACTTCTTATTTTCAAAAACTACCTTAAATCCTTTGTCACATATTTGGGAAACAGAAAGTAGATTATTCTGAAGTTGTTGAATGTAGTTTACCTTGTCAAACTTAACTTTCTGGTTCCCTACTTCCCCTTGAGCTGTGCTGTACCCTCCTTTGTTTCCAGTAAAAGAAACATGACCTCCTTTGATTTGTTTGACGTTTGATAGGAGTGCCCGGTTTCCTGTCATGTGCCTTGATGCTCCGCTATCTACAATCCAAGTGTTTGTTTCAGCACTATAGTGAACACCCTGCACATTCAATTGAAAACATTAGTTAAGGTGAGGGACCCAAGCCTTAACCGGCTTGGGTGTCCTAGAGGCATCACACATCATAAATTCTACCCATTTTCCATTAGAGGGTGAGGGAAGATCATTTGTCTTATTGTTCTCATTTCCAGACATAGACTTTTCTTTCCATAAGCCAGCTTTGTGTAAGGCCTGTTTGTGATAAACAGACAACTGGCTGATAGGTTGAACTTTAGGTTCACTGACTCTTTTTGGTGGAGTCATGGAGCTTCTTTTGGAAGAGCTTGCCTTAGTGTAATAAAGTTCAATCTTTTTCTTTGGTGTCTGATAATGAGGGCAATAAGACGCTATGTGCCCATACTTTCCACAGTTTTAGCATGATCTGCTTTCAACTTGACGATTTACTTGTTTCTGTGGAGAAGTATGTGACATACGAGTGACTTTATTCTGTTTGGGTTTTAAAACTTCTTGTTTAGATGTTTTATCTTGTTTAACAAAATTAATTTTTTGGACATTGTTAACATCTTTTCCCTTTTGTTTATTTGGACTTAGACATGAAGCACGTGAATGGTTAATTTATTTGGTATTTCTTGATTCAGAATTAGACTTTGTTGAACCTATCTTTATTTTAACCTTTTCAAATTGTTTGTCTAGATTAACACAAGGCATTTTATCTTTTGATTTTGAAGTGGCATCCTTTTGTTTAGTGACAGATTCATTTGGTTTACATGCAGAATCTGGATTACTTACAAGAGGAGTGGACACCACATGATCCTTGATTGGGTTATTATTTATTGGTTTAATTTTTGCATTCATCAAGGTCTCATGTGTTGGTGGTACCACTTTATATCCCAAACCCTCCCCATTGTTGCGCTCTCTCACTAAGTGTTGGACAATGTGAGAGGAACTTGTCCAACTATGTAGTTTTTGTTTTAATGAATTTACTTCTACTTCCAAAACTGCCTTTTGTTTCTTAGTGCCTTCTAGGGAGTTTAGATAGAACTTAATGTCATTAGCTTGGTTAAAGGCTACAACTTCAGTTTCCCTAAGCTGTTTGTTCAAAAGTTCTATCTTTTCTTTATAGCTGTGCTTATTTTGTTTTAAGACTCTATTGGCTTCAGTGCACAGTTGTAAGTCCTTTACTAAGTTATCATTATGGTCTAATAACCTAGCAAATTTCATATCAATGCTTTCCCTAAATTTATTACAATCAGAACAAGCATGATTATTGAAAAGTTGAGTAATGGTACTTACCTGAGAGGGTGAGGTTGAATCAACCATTAAAGCAATGTCTGACTTCTCTGGTTCTGGTGATTCTAAACTTGTTGGACTTTTCCCTTCTTCAGGCAGATGATCAACTACTGTTGCAGATTCTTCAACATTTGACATCGCGAGCTCCACTGCAATATCACCTTCAGTTGCTGAGTCGTCATCTAGATCCTCGACACTAGCAATGTTGGATTCTCCCGGAGACACAAACTGGAAGCTCCAATCTTGTCCGTCGTCATCATGAGCGGTCAAGGCTTTAGGATCCTTGCTCGACGAAGTAGGGCTGCTTGTGGGTTTATCCTGACGAGTGAAAGATGAGAATGGATTCCCATTTCCCGTCTTCTTGGGCTTCACACATTCACGTTTGAAGTGCCCCTTTTCCCCACAGTTGAAGCACGTACCTCTTGTCTTGTCAAAGCCAAAAGTTGTGTCCTTAGTGGCAATCAGATTCTGTCCAGTCTTCTTGACAAACTTCTTTGCTCTCCGAACAACACTTGCTAAGGCCCACATGATGTCCATTCTTTCTAACTCTGTCTCGTCTACCTGCTCGTAGTCCTCGTCTGCCAGATGGCAGTTCCTAATTTTCCCAATGACTAGCCGTCATAGGAGTGGACAACAGCTGCTAAGAGATCCATGTGCTCTTTTGCTACCTCTACTATCACATTCCCGAAATTCTCGGTTTTCAGTTTTGTAGCATTTGCGTCAGGTGCTATGTATTGGGTACAAGACGACCCTGATGTGTCAGATCCTGAAGTAGTAGCTTGTGATGGACCAGCTGAACTCGACACAAACGCCGTTTGAAGTGGTGCTCCAGACGTTTTGGCTTGTGGGGTTGAGTTGTACAGTGCCAGATTCTGATCATATGATGACTTCTGGGCCCTGTACTTCATCCTCAACTCTTCCTCCCGTAGTTTCAGAATGAAGTCGTTGATGTCTAACTTCGCTAGCATATCATTCTGTCTGAGGTTGGAAACAAACGAACTCCACTTCTCAGGGCACCCATATGCAAAGTTTGAAACTTTGTCTTCCATAGACGTAGTAACTCCATGAGTGTGCAGCCCACTTATCAGATGGTAGAAACGATCAATGACATCGTCCAATCTCTCCTTTCCCATTGACGAGAAGTTGTCAAACTCCTTCTTCAACGCTTTAGCCTTCAGAGCTTTTAACGATGCATTTCCTCATACCTCTTTTCCAATGCATCACATAGCTTTTTAGCTTGCTTGTTCTCAGAAAATTGATGGAAGATGTCCTTAGGAATTGACTGAGTTAGCAACGAATATACTTTCTTTTTTGCATTGTACTTTAATTTTTGTTTGACTCCATCTGCACCTACTGGCATGCTATATCCTGTCTCTATCGACTCCCACAGATTTGGATCTACTCCATTTGAGTAAATCTCAAACCTTTGCTTCCATTGTGGATAATCATCTAACGTTATTAGCTTAGGGGGCTTGTTATGATTTCCCTCTTCATTTTTTAGAAGCAATAAATTTTGAATCCTAGAATCCCTTCCTGCGGTGAACTTTAAACTTTGGAACAAACTATTTAACTTGTGCGAATGAAGGTATGCGATTGAACACTTCGTGCGATTGAACAATGCGGTTCACTCAGTCGTGCGAATGAGCAAGTGCGGATGGCTCAATCGTGCGAATGGACAGATGGGGATGAACAATGCGGATGGGCAATTCAGTCATACGAATGGATGTACAAATGAGTCCAATCGCGTGTATGAGGGATGCGTATAAATTCAGTCGTGCGATTGAGTCAATCGTGCGACTGAAGCTGCTGAAACTTGAAAATTCGAAGGTTTAAGGTACACTGTCGCAAAAACACGAATTTTTCAAGAACCCTAATTGCCGTATGCCGGAAAAACGTTAACATTACGATATGGAGACGTCCAAAACAACGTTTGACATAAAAAGATTGCATTTTTGCGTGAAAAACACACTTTTTATATCAAAATCGATTGAATCACACGTAAATCAAGAGCCAAAGCTCTGATACCACTTGTTAGTTGAGGACCGTATACTGGATGGAGTACTAATTGATCCACATGTATACCGAATCAAATAGTGTGGAATGCTATTTGATTGGCAATCCAATTAGTGAGAAAGTTAACCCAATCGATATAATATTAATCTAAACGTTAATAACGAATAACAATCGATCAAGAACGATCTACGAACTTGGACTGGCTTTCTTGGGCGTTCTGGACGGCTAGGGTACGTGTATGAGTCAAATTCTTCAAAGTGTTACGTTTTTCCATGAATTAAGTGGTATTTATTGGTTAGGGTTACTCATTCATGCGACTGAACCATTCGCATGGTTCAGTCGTGCGACTGAGTCATGCGGTTGATCCATTCGTATGATTGAGTGTTCAGTCGTGCGACTGAGTCAGTCTCATGTTACAATTGTGCGACTGATCCAGTCTCTTGGTTCAGTCATGCGACTGATTCATTAACATGAAGTTGTTCATGCGTATGGTCCATTAGCATGGGCCATTCGCATGAGAACTTCATATGACTAAGTTTGAATATGTTTCACAATCATTATTTGACTTAGATCTATTCAAACAACCACAAACCTATATAGTTAGTTCAATAAGCGTTAATACACAATAACCAATGAAATATTAAACATTATAAGCATAAACCACACATTGTATTTCATTCAACCATCCAGTTACATATATGTAAGACATGAAAGACTTTTACATTAAGATCATAAACTAGGTACATATGTATCTACAAGAGGAGTCTTTTTCTTCTTTCTCTTTTCTCTTTTGGCAATGATTAGATCATATGCCATTTTTAGTATCTTAATACACTTTAGGAAGAAGTGCATGTCTTCCTCTCCCAACTTGTTTGTTATTTCTCTAAAGTGTCTAGTGTAAATGTAGTGGATGTATGATTCATCAAGTAGTCTCACCTCGTACCCACTAAACAGTCTAATATCTACACCTTCCTTTCCTCCCCATCTTCTCTCAATTATTAGCTCATAAGTCTTTTCATCATTATAAAAATTAGAAATTGGAGTGGAGGAATGAGTGCCAGACACCATCTTTCTTTTTAATGACTTAGTTGGTTTCACTTTTTGTAAGGCCCCATTCCCGGGACGCTCACAGCTGGTCAATCATCGCACATAAAACATATATTTACATTTAACTTTCATAAAACATCACAACGAAACATTAAAATAACTTTTCATTTCATTATAAATGCTTTTGCAAGTTAATACAATCATTCATTACAAAACATCGTTTGTTCGCATTACAATGCAAAAACACTATACAAAAGAATGCCATCCAAAATGAGCCAAGTAGCCACCCCACACCATCCTCAACAACCTTTACCTACCAACTGGAAACACATAAAAGTCAGTGTTGTTGAGTGAGTTCTAGGTTCTAAAATAGAGCATACTTTATTTCCTTTTAAAACCATCCTTTACTTTCGTACGCGATCACACATCATACATACACGTAGATAATATCATTATTATCTTCCATTACGCTGTAATTACACACACAGTTGAGCTAACAACTGTCAATGAGTTGTGAACCTGTTTCTTTTGCTTGCAAGCCTTTCTTACTTTCATTCATGCATTAATGCATGCATTCTTTCATTTCGTTCCTCTTTTCATTATCTTCCACTTTACGTTACATCATACTTTTCATTTCATTCATTAACATTCAATGCAAAGCCACGGGAAGATAAACATACATAAACACGAACATCAACAAGATCATGCAAATCTTCATACATATCAGCATGCATACATAACATACATCACACATACCATCATGCGTAACATCATACATCATTTATGCCCATCACATCATCTTTGACCTCAAAAGTCAACTAACATAACCCCCGGGAACATCCCAAGTAAAAGCCTACTTTTCACCTTTTTTCCTGAGAAGTCAAAAATAATCTAAGTCTTTAGGCGCATGAGAACTATGCAGACGCATGGCCTTTCAGGCGCATGGGGAACACTTAGGCACATGGGGAACTTTCAGGCGCATGGGGAACACTAAGGCAGATGGGGAACTTTCAGGCGCTTCAGCACTATTGGGGCGCATGAGCAACACTTAGTCTATTCTGGGCAATTCTAGGCGCATGGACACTATGCAGGCGCATGAGTGCCTAGGTGCATGAGCTATCTGGTGTATGAACACTTAGTCAATTTCAATTTCAGCCTAACTCTGGGCACATGAGTACTATTTGGGCGCATGAGGTTTTGGGTGCATGGGACACTTAGGTAGTTATATCTGTTGGGCGCCTGAGCTACTATTTAGGCCCAGGAGCAGCCTAGTTCACACTTATCATCATAAATCAGTCCCCAATCATCACCTATCATGTTCTAAGCTTAAATCTTACATTCTAAGCTTTAGAAACACAACCATAACATCATCAAGCACATACATAGCCCAAAATCAAACTCCACCCGCAACATACACACATACGGATATAAAACCCAACTTTTATAAAAACGTTCATACATGCATTTCCAGCCTAAAGCAGTTAAAAACACATAAAAAGGGGGTTCTAGAACTCACCTTTGCATCTCTTTGGGTAAGACTTCTTCAGACCCGTTTGAAATTGAGTTCAACCTCCTAGAAACCCACCAACACACACACAAGCATACATAAGCATACAACCGAGGATAAAACTAGTAAGAACACTCAAAATCCATGAATTCTTACCTTGAATTTGAACTTTTCCTTCCTGTTCTTCAAAGAACTGAAACTTTATGCTTTCTCTCTTTCTTTTTCTCAAAAAACCCGAAAGAAATGGGTGTGTAGGAGGTGATGGGTGGCCATCACCTTTTACTCACCAACTTTTCCAACTTTTGTCCATTTTTACACTTTTTACCCCTTGACTTAGGTAAAATATCTTTTCTTCCTTTTTCTTTCTTTTTCTTCACTTTATTCTTCTTTCTTTGACCTTAAAACAAATAATCAGGTGTTACAAATCCACCCCCTTATATAGGTTTCATCCCCGAAACCTGTTATTCCTCGAACAAACGTGCGTAATGCTGTCTCATCTCTTCTTCGGTCTCCCACATAGACTCCGATCCCTTTTTATGTTTCCACTATACGTGCATAAGTGGAACCACTTTACTCCTTAATCTTTTCTCTTTACGTGCATAAAGGTTGGATCTTCCCATACGGCTTCTGATGCTCTGCCTTCACCTGCAAGCAAGTAAGGCACTTACTCACGTACTCCGCAACATCACACTTCATACCCTCCCACCAATAATCTTTCTTCATGTCTTCCGACATTTTTGTAGCACCAGGATGAATAGAGTATCGAGTCTTATGAGCTTCATCCATAATCTTCACGCGTAGATCCCCAGAACAAGGAATCCACATTCGTCCGAATCGGGTCCTAATACCAAGTGTGTTTTCACCTAATTCCGCAACCAGACCTCTCATCCTTTCAGAGTTAAGATGATCCTCTTTCAATGCTTTATCTTGAAACTCTTTGACTTGCTTCATCACATCAGAGGTCATGATCAACTGGTAAGCCTTCACCGGATCGGCTCGGGTCTTTCCTTTCGGCTAAGGGCATTTGCCACGACGTTGGCTTTGCCCGGATGGTAATGGATCTCGCAATCATAATCCTTTATGAGCTCTAACCATCTCCTTTGCCTCATATTCAAGTCCTTTTGCTCGAAGAAGTACTTCAAGCTCTTGTGGTTAGTGAATATGGTGCACTTCGTCCCGTATAGGTAGTGCCTCCATATCTTTAACGCAAAGACCACGACTGCAAGCTCCAAGTCATGAGTAGGATAATTGACCTCATGAACTTTCAACTGTCGGGATACGTAGGCTATAACCTTTCATCTTTGCATTAACACACATCCTAACCCTGAGTAAGAAGCATCTGAATAAACTACCAAATCTTCGCTTCCATCAGGCAACGACAAGACAGGAGCCTGAGTCAACCTTGCCTTTAACTTCTCGAACGCCTTCTCTTGAGCTTGACCCCATACAAACTTTACATCTTTACGGGTCAACTTGATTAATGGAGAGGTGATCTTAGAGAAGTCTTGAGTGAATCTGCAGGACCGTTGAAGGGTAGTCACTTACAACACAACAACACAAAGAGGAGAGTAACTTAACTTAATCAAACAGTGAATTGGATTAACCACAAGTAAAGACACTAAGAATACAAGTAATTAAGAGACAGAACACAAGGGAAAGATACACAAGGAGATGGTTTTTAAGGTTGCAGTATATTGCTTTCTCAATGTTCTATTATAAGTGTTACAAAGCATGAAATAAAGTTACAAGAACATGAGATACTTATACTACATCCTACAGCCGGCCATACTTTGAAGGCCAGCTGGATACAATTGACTAGACACAACACAAAATCAATTGTAGAGTCAAAAAGGCATATTGCCTTTTTGACTTTGTGACTATGACATGCCATAGCTCACATCTTATCTATTACAAAAAGGATAAAGTACATGAAGTAGAAAGTTTACACACTCAAGACCTCAATGTACAGTTACCAAAAGCATGGACCTTTTCACCAACTCATGTAAGTTGGTGAGTTTACAGAGTTGTAGCGGAGAGGGCTCTAGCTTTATGGAAAAGTACATCAGATAAAGCATGATGTTAAAAGTCTTCGGAAGAAATATTTCTTCAAGTGTTGGATTCGAAAGACCTTGTCTCTGAAGCTTCAGAAGACTTCATCTTTGGCTTCGGAAGATAATGGTCTTGGCTTCGGAAGATTTCACACTTAGAATATTTCTGTTTCTTGTGTGAAACTTCCGAAGCATTCTTCTTCAGTACTTGTGCAGCATGCATGCAGAAAGACTTTTGGTGTTTGGTTGCTTCAGCCTCTTCATATAATCTCTACAAATTCCCCCTAGGCTAACGAATTTTTAAGTGGATGAGATTGATCGAGTGGTCTCAGTTGGAGATGGGATTGCACGTGTTTATGGGTTGAACGAGATTCAAGCCGGGGAAATGGTTGAATTTGCCAGCGGTGTGAATGGAATAGCCTTGAATCTTGAGAATGAGAATGTAGGGATTGTTGTCTTTGGTAGTGATACTGCTATTAAAGAAGGAGATCTTGTCTCCTGTATCCATATTTGCAAAGATACTGAGATAGAGTCTCATACCACTTCCTAGGTGCCTGATGCAGCCCATAAAGAGCTTTGTCAAGCTTGTAGACATAATCAGGATGATCAGGATCTACAAAACCAGGTGGTTGTTTGACATACACCTCTTCATCAATCATTCCATACAGAAAAGCACACTTTACATCAAGTTGATAGACCTTGAAGTTCTTGGATGCAGCAAATGCCAGGAATATCCTAACAGCTTCCAGTCTTGCTACCGAAGCAAAGACATCAGTGTAGTCAATTTCTTCTTCTTGTGTGTATCATTGAACAACTAGTCTAGCTTTGTTCTTGATGATAATGCCTCTATCATCCTTCTTATTCCTAAACACCCATTTGGTTCTAATGGTAGTCTTCCCATGAGGAAGAGGACAAAGGTTCCAAACTTTCTGTCTTTTGAATTGAAGCAACTCCTCTTGCATAGCTTCAACCCAACTTCCATCATTCAGAGCCTCATCAACTTTCTTTGGCTCTATCTAGGATAAGAAACAAGAGTGAAGACAAACATTTGCTTCATGGGTTTGTCCTATTTTTCTTACTCCTGTGACAACATCTCCAATGATGTTTATGGTGGGGTGAGACTTGTGGATCGTTAGTTGAGGGATCACAACAAGTTGCTGAGAAAGATCTAAATTAGAGAAATTTAGATCTGGAATAGATGTTTCTCCCACCACATCAGCACACTTATCAAGAAAAACTTGATCCAAGGAGTGTGTGACATCATTGATGTTATCATCTATGTAGTGGTTATCAGCATCAAGAAAGTCTTGATCACTGTCACCACTACCATCATTGTCTTTTGCATTTGAAGTATCTTTATCTGGTTGTGTAGCCTCTGAGCTGGAATTTGAAGGCATCCCAGATGAATCAGTTGACTTTGTCATTTTAGTGCTTATAGAAACTTCATTTGCAGAAGTAGTTACAACTGGAGCTGAAGATGTGTTACATGAAGGTCTTCTTAGCTCAAATCTTGGATCAGGATCACCTGTAGGTAAGATTTCTACGGATCCTAAAACAGTCTCATAAGATTTGTTAAAACAGTTTGTAACTAAATCAAGATCAAACAGGCCATCAGGACCAGAACCAGCCACATAGGGTGTATGTTTATTGAAAGTCACTTTGGCTGACTCCTCAACAATTATAGTTCTGAGATTGTATACTCTATAAGCCTTATCTTGGGAAGAGTATCCAATAAAATGTCCATCATCTGATTTCTCAGCAAATTTGGCTATTTGATATTTGGTTTTCAAGATGGTGCAAGGACATCCAAATGACTTGAGAAAACTAATGAAAGGTTTCCTCTTGTGCCAAAGTTCATAAGGAGTCTTTCCATGAGTCTTAACCACTAAAACTCTGTTATGCACACTGCCTCTGCCTAGAAGGTGATGGGCAGCTTATAGTTAGACAACATGGTTCTTGCAGCTTCAATCACTGTCTTGTTTCTCCTCTCAGCAATGCCATTTTGCTGAGGAGTCCTGGGAGCACTGTATTGTCTTGTAATACCTTTTTCATCACAAAATGTATCAAGAATTTGGTTCTGAATTCAGTTCCCTGATCATATCTTCTGATTTTGACCTTGTGATTAGATTGATTCTCAATCTTTAGGATGAAATTCTTCAGAATCTCAGGAGTCTCATCCTTAGTTCTAAGGAAGAAGACCCAAGTGAATCTTGTAAAGTCATCTGTGATCACTAAACAGTAAGAGGTCCTTCCTAGACATATTATATAGGTGGGGCCAAAGAGATCCATGTGTAACAAGTGTAGGGGAGTAGTGATGGAGTTTCTTTCCTTAGGCTTGTGAGATACCTTATGTTGCTTCCCTTTCAGGAATGCAACACAATGTGTTGATACATATGTACCTAGTTTACAATCTTAATGTAATATGTCTGTCATGTCCTAAATGTAAATGAAATGTATGAGTTGAATGAAACAGAATATGTGACTGATGATCTTAATGTCAAATGTTTCAGTGTATGTTTCAATGCTTATTATTTTTTAACGCATATTGAACTAACTATATAGGTTTCTGGTTGTTTGAATAGATCTTAGTCAAGTAATGATTGTGAAACATATTTAAACTTAGTTGTATGAAGTTTTCATGCGAATGGACCATGCTAATGGTTCATATGCATGAATACTTCATGCTAATGGACCGGTCGCACAACTAAACCAGGAGACTGAATCAGTTGCACGACTGAGACATACGGATGACAGTCGCACGACTGAACCTTCAGTCGTGTGATTGACTCAGTCGCATGCTTTAGTAACACGACTGAACCATGCTAATGGTCCAGTCGTACGACTGACTAACCCTAACCTATAAATACCACTTAATTCATGGAAAAATGAGACACTTTCAATATTTTGACTCCTATTCGTACCCTAGCCGTCCAGAGACCTTAGAGACCCTGTTCCAAGTTCATAGACCGCACAAAATTGTATTGCAATCGTTCTTAACGTTTAGATTCATTCTAAGATTGATTCTACGTGCGTTCTCACTAATTGGATCACCAATAAAATAGGATTCTGCACTATTTGAGTTGGTATACACGTAAATCAGTTAGTACTCCGTCCGTACACGGTCCTAACAAGTGGTATCAGAGCATTGGCTTTAGATTTACATGTGATTCAATCGATTTTGGCCTGAAAATCGTGTTTTTCACTCAAAAATTCAATCTTTTTCTGTCAATAAGTGTTTTCGAAGTCTTCTGGTCATAAAGTTAACGTTTTTCGTCATAAGACAATTAGGGTTCGTAAGAAATTCGTGTTTTTACATCAAAGTGTTCAAAACATTCGTTTTTGCAAAAACAGTAGCCTTTAGTCGTACGATTGACTCAATCGCACGACTGAACTCATTCGCACCCTCCATACGCACGATTGAACTCGGTCGTCTCATTCATTCGCATGACTGACCAGTTTCATTCGCATAGACTCCAACCGCACTTTCCTTCCACACGACTGAATCCAATCGCACGATTGAATTCATCTGCATACTCCATTCGCACGATTAACCCAATCGCATAAGTTCAATCGCACGAGGTCCATTCGCATAAGCAAAGTATTTGACTTAAAAAAATTAAAGTTAACTAAATGGAAGAGCGATACTCATCTTTTACTGCAGTGAGAGACGCACGAAACCAGATACTCTTACTTCTGGAAAATAAGACAGGGAATCACAAGAAACCCCCTAAGCTAATAACATTAGACGATTGCCCTCAATGGAAGCAACGTTTTGAGATTTACTTAAATGGAGTTGATCCCAATCTTTGGGAGTCAATCGAGATAGGGTATGACATGCAGTAGGTGCTGATGGAGTGAAACTGACTTTGGGAGGGATGAATGACACACAGAAAGAAAAATATAATGCAGAGAAGAAAGTGTACGCCCTGTTAACTTAGTCTATACCGAAGGATATATTCCATCAATTCTCTGAGAATAAACAGGCTAAGAAACTTTGGATAGCCTTGGAAAAATGCTATGACAGGAATGCTTCGTTAAAAGCTCTAAGGGCAAAAGCGTTGAAGGAGTTTGACAACTTCTCTTCAATGGGTAAGGAAAGTCTAGATGATGTAATCGATAGGTTCTATCATCTCATGAGTGAGCTACATATTCATGGAGTTAAAACGTTGATGGAAGATAAAGTTTCCAGTTTGGCTGATAGGTTACCAGAGAAGTGGGATTCATTTGTATCTAACCTAAGACAGAACAGTATTTTGGAAAAGTTAGATATAAATAATTTCATCCTGAAATTAAGAGAGGAGGAACTTAGGGTGAAATACAGGTCGCAGAAATGAACGTATGATCAAAATCCTTCGCTTTAAAATGCCTCTTCTACAGAAACCAGTTTAGGAGCACCCCTTCAAATGGGTTTTATTTCCAGTTCAACTGCTCCTTCACAAACCATAACTTCTGGCTGACATGTTTGGGTGATCAAGTACCTAATTTATTGCACCATAGGCTAATGCTATGAATTTGAAGACTGAGAACCTCGGGAACATCACTGTGGAGGTGGCTAAAGAACACATGGATTTATTGGCGGCTGTGGTACACTCATATAACGGGTTGGTTGTAGAAAGATTGGTAACTACCATCTAGCAGACAAAGACTACGAACATGTAGACGAGAACGAGCTTGAACGTATGGACATAATATGGGCGTTAGCAAGTGCTGTCCGGAGGGCTAAGAAGTTTATTAAAAAGACGGGACAGAACTTGATAGCTACCAACGACACTACGTTTGGGTTTGACAAGTCCAAAGTGACTTGTTTCAATTATGGAGAAAAGGGGCACTTTAAACGTGAATGTGTAAAGCCCAAGAAGATTGGCAACGGGACCCCTTCTCAACATTCAACCGTCAGGATAAACCAACTGGGGGAGCTACATCGTCTAACACCAAGACAAAGGCCTTGACTGCTCAAGGTGATGAAGGGTAAGACTAGACCTTCAAATTCGTGCCTTCGGGAGAATCCAACATTGCAAATGTTGAGGTGTTGGATGACGATACTGAAAGTGAAGACGATATCATAGTCGAAATAGCCATGTCAGAAACTGAAGAAGCTGCGAAAGTAGTCAAACCTATGATTGAAGAAGATGACAAAACTACATGTTCAGAATCTTCAACAGCTAAAGAGACAATCTCTGCACTGATGGTAGATTAAACTGAATCTTCTCAGGTAAGTTCTAAAGACCAATTGCTTGATAATCATGCTTGTTTTGAATGTAATAAATTTAGGGAAAGCATTAATTTGAAATTTGCTAGGTTATTAGATCATAACGATAGCTTAGTAAAGAACTTACAACTGTGCACAGAAGCAAATCGCATTTTAAAACAAAACGAGCACAGTTACAAAGAAAAAAAATAGAACTATTAAATAAACAACTAAGGGAAACCGAAGTTGTGGCTTTTAACCAAGCAAATGACATTAAGTTCTATTTAAACTCCCTTGAAGAAACTAAAAAGGAGAAAGCGGTTTTGGAAGTCGGAGTTAATTCATTGAAACAAAAATGGCACAGTTGGACTAGTTCTTCACATATAGGAAAAAACTTGGTCCGAGAACGAAACAACAGGGAGGGATTAAGTTACAAAGTTGTTCCACCACCACATGAGATTTTGTTAAATATGAAATGTCGACCAGTAAACAACAATCCTATTAAGGATCATGTGGTGACCACTCCTCTAGTTAGTGATCCAGATTCCACGTGTCAAAAGATGGAATATGCCACTAAAGAAAAGGAGGTCACTTTGAAATCAAAGGGTAAAATGCCTATTGTTAATTTGGACGAATAGTTTAAAGAGATTAATACATAGTCAGGATTTACCACGTCTTCTTCTGAACAGAAAGTGACTAAACAAACTAACCAACCACGTGCTTCACATAATAGTCCAAACAAACAAAAGGCAAAAGATGTTTCAACTGCTCAAAAGGTAAAGTTTATTAAAGAAGTAAAAACATCCAAACAAGAAAAGTTGAAACCCAACAAGACCAAAGTCACACCAGTCTTACACTCTTCTCCATAGAGACGTCTTTTCCAACATGTAGAAGTTCGATCATGCTACAATTATGGAAAGAGAGGACATATAGCTTCTAATTGTCCTCAGTATCAGACACCGAGAAAGAAAGTTGAGCTTCAAGATTCAAAACAGATTTCTTCTAAAAGGATTTCTATTACTCCACCTAAAAGAAATAATTAAACTAAAGTTCAAATCATAAACCAGTCGTCTGTTTATCACAAACAGGCATTGCACAAAGCTAGCTCGTGGAAAGAAAAATCAAGTCAAATATCTGATACTGAGAGCAGCAAGAAGCATGATATGCCCTTGCCCTCAAATGGACAGTGGGTTGACTTTTTGATGTGTGATTCCTTTGCGATACCCAAGCCAGCTAAGGCTTGGGTCCTAAACCTTAACTAATCATTTCCTTTGAATGTGCAGGGTGTTCGTTATAGTGCTATCACAAACACGTGGATTGTAGATAGTGAAGCATCTAGGCACATGACTAGAAACCTGTCTTTCCTCTCAAACGTCAAACAAATTAAAGGAAGACATGTTTCTTTTGCGGGAAATAAAGGAGGATACATCACTGCATAGGGAGAAGTGGGAAATCAGAAAGTTAAGTTTGACAAGGTCAACTACGTTCAACAACTACAAAACAACTTACTTTCTGTATCCCAGATTTGTGACAAAGGTTTCAAGGGGATCTTTGACAACAAGAAGTGCTACGTGTTGAAGAAGGAGTATACCATTCCTGAAGACCAGGTCTTAATGTCAGCTTCAAGATACAATGATTTATATGTCTTGGATCTAACAAAGGTCTCAACAACCGATAAACAAGTCTAATGCTTCTTGTCAAAGGAAACTAAGAAAGATTCCATCTCCTGGAATAGGAGGATGGGACACATAAATCCAAGGAATATGAATTATCTCATTCAGAATGATTTGGTCAACGGAGTTAATGTCAAAAAATTTCAACTTCCAGATTTCTGTGTTGCGTGTAAGAAGGGAAAACATACCAAGAAGTCTCACAAGGCAAAGAATGCCAACTCTATTGAATTGCCTCTTGAACTTCTACATATGGATCTGTTTGGTCCAGTGAGCACCAAGAGTATTGCTGGGGATTTGTACTGTTATGTAGTCACCGATGACTACTCCAGATTCTCTTGGGTAATGTTTTTGACATCCAAATCAAAAACATTTGATTCGTTCAAAGAACTTGTGACCACTTTGGAATCTCTATACAAGTTAAAGGTATGTTAGATCCGCTCAGACAACGGGACAGAGTTCAAGAATCAGTGGATGGAGGCATTTTGCAAAGAAAAAGGAATTGTACATCAGTTCATGTCTGCCTACACTCCACAGATGAACGGGGTTGCTGAAAGGAAGAACAGAAGCTTGATAGAGACTGCCAGGACGATGCTAGCAGACTCGAAACTGCCTATCCAATTCTGGAACAAGGCAGTGGCCAATGCATGTTACACTTTGAATCGAGTCTTGGTGGTTAAATGACATGGAAAAATGTGTTACGAGTTGCTACAACGATGTAAACCTAATCTGGGGTACCTCGAACCATTTGGGGCACCATGTACGTTGCTAAAGAAACATCAGTTAAGCAAGTTCAGTGAAAAGGCTGAAGAAGGGATTTTTCTAGGATACAACATGCCAAACAAGAGGGTTTACAATAAGTCAATATGTCAAGTAGAAGTGTGGTGCAACATCGATGTTAAGAGATACACCACCCCTCCTGCAGGAAAATGACCAGCCTTCTTTTTTGATTATGATGGATTCTTCAAGTCCTTCAACATTCTTCTCACGCCTTCTGATGATGAGCTATCTACAAAGATCATGTATGATTTATTAAACACACCGCCCCTAGACTCGACAGCAGTTGTTTCACAAGGTCATTGGCACTAAATGGGCATTGAAGTGCAAGAAGGATGACCAAGGGGTCATAATCAGGAACAAGGCTCGACTTGTAGTTCAAGGATTTCGACAAGTCGAGGGTATTGATTACAACGAAGTGTTGGCACTCGTGGCAAGAATGGAAGCTATCTGTATCTTCCTAGCCTATGCATCTTATATAAAGATTAAAGTATATCAACTTGATGTGAAGAGTGCATTCCTTCATGGTGAAATCCGAGAGACAGTGTATGTCAGTCAACCCGAGGGATTTGAGGATCCATATCATCGGGACAGAGTTTACAAGCTAGACAAGGCTCTATACGGGCTTCATCAAGCCCCCAGAGCATGGTACGAGAAACTCTCAACTCGTCTTGTGAAACACGGGTTTCAAGAGGAGTGATTGATTGTACACTATTTATCAAAGAAAAAGATGACGACTTGTTGCTTGTACAGATCTATGTTGATGACATAATCTTCGGATCCAAAAACAAAGAGTTATGTAAAGAATTTGAAGTAGTAATGAAAGCATAGTTCGAAATGAGTGCAATGGGAGAAATGAAGTTCTTCCTCGGATTACAGGTGGATCAGACACCTAAGGGAATTTTCTTACATCAAACCAAGTATGTAGGCGATATTCTCAGTCGATTCGATATGGAGAATGCTTCGGCAGCTGGAACTCCTATTTGTTGGACCAAAAGAACCAATGAGCCAAGATCAGAAAACCTCTAAGTCCCACATGATATCACAACAACTGCTGAAGGCTTCATCAGCAGTTCGACAAGTACTAAAAACTCCAACAGCTGAAGATCAAGTGCTGAAGACTTCAACAGCTGAAGACTAAAGTGCTGAAGTTCAACAGCTGAAGAACACAAGTGCTGAAGCTGAAGTTAAAAGTACTAAAGTACAACAGCTGAAGAGTCTACAAGTACTGAAGATCAACAATTGGTGTACAAAGTCTGAAGACAAAGACTGAAGACATCAGCTGATGATATCTACTGAAGTCATCAGCTGATGAAACATCTGAAGTTCAAGTCTGAAGACCAAGTACTGAAGCTTCAGTAGTTTGTCACAACAGCTGAAGAGTACTTCTTCAGTAGTTGTGATATCAGTAGTTTTATGTTTTTACTTTCAGTAGTTTGTCACAACAGCTGAAGAGTACTTCTTCAGTAGTTGTGATATCAGTAGTTTTATGTTTTTACTTTCAGTAGTTTTGTAAAACGACTGAAGAGCTTGTTCTTCAGTCGTTGTAGTTTCAGTAGTTTTATGTTTTTCAGTAGTTATAGTAACTGATAACACTTAGTATTTTTGTAAGAAGATGTCAGCTGTTTTGACATCTTCAGTAGTTGTGTTTCAGTTGGAATAATTCTGTTAGATGTCATTATCAAGTGACATCAGCAGACGTCACATCTCTTATATAAGAGGTGTCGACCTAATTGTAAGTGTGACATTCCGTTACCACGAAAGCGAATATTGAATGAAATATATTTGCAGAATTTTCTCTCTCTATAACCGTCTTTGTTCTTCATTGAATATCGTTTCGTTCTTTTGAATTGGCTAGTTCATTGTTAGAATTCCGCTGCTATACTCTCTAATCAATCAAACGTAGATCACTGATCTTAACACTATTGCTACAAACCACGATGTAGCACCCGACGAAAGTGGCGATTTGGTTGATGCCACCATGTACCGAGGAATGATGAGATCACTCCTGTATCTCACAGCCTCACGACCTGATATCATGTACGTGACGTGCTTACGCTCCAGATATTAGGCGAAACCGAAAGTCAACCATCTTATTGGGGTTTAAAGGATATTTCGTTATCCGAAGGGTACACCAACACTAGGGTTGTTGTATCCTCATGATGATGACTTCGAGCTTACGTCGTATAGTGACTTGGATTACGGCGGTTGCAAAATGAACTACAAGTCCACATCAGCAGGATGTCAATTCTTTAGGAGGAGATTGGTGACCTAGCAGTGTAAGAAGCAGACCTCGTTTGCTCTGTCAACCTATGAAGCCGAATATGTTACTGCTACAAGTTACTGTTCACAAATCATCTGGATTCAACAGCAAATGCTGGATTACGGTTTGCAATTCTCTAATACTTCTATATATGTTGATAACTCTGCTGCGATAGCTGTAACTAAAAATCCGGTCCAACATCCTAAAACCAAACACATCAGGATTAAATATCATTTTATACGTGATTGCTTTGAAAAAAATTTAATCAATGTGGTTAAAATTAATACGGATTTTCAACGCGCCGACCTCTATACAAAAGCTTTTGGTATACCGAGATTTCTATATCTCTTAGAGGTTAATGGCGTGAAAAAGAAAAGTGACGTTATCTCTGAAGATGAAAACGTGTAGTCCGACACGGTGTTTTAATTTTAACTTTATTTTAATTTTTTAAATTTCCTGTCTTATAAAATTCAAAAACTGCAAAAAGATTTTCGGTTTAAGACTTTTAGGGGGAGAATAGGCTAAGAAGTTAGTGTTAATTTTAGTCATTCTAATTTCAGTACATAAAAAAACCGAGGGAGGAGGACAGGCTAGCTGATAGAAATGAGATCGTATCTGTGATACCAATTGAAGGACTATGGAAAATGATAGTACACAGGAACAAAGAATTTGGGACTTTAAATGATTTAAATTGAATTAGATGCGAAATTCAAAGTATAAGTCTGAGAAGTCTGAGCAATATAACAAGAAAAATGATAGTAAAGCTAGCTGCTACTAAGGTAACATGGAGAAAGTAGACCTATTGGTTGCTAGATCATCTAATGATATGTCGGTAGATTCAACACAATAGATCAATAGACCTCGTTGGTGATGTCAAGTTCAAACTCAGTTGTTCAACAAGCTGTGGGTTATCATCTTATCCCTGGTTAACACAATCACGAAGTTCTAATAAGGGGTGACGAGCAAAATAAACGCCACAAATGTGTGCGGATGACCATAAAAATTGAGCAAAGCACATGAAAATTGCAAAATGCAATCAAGGTAATTACCCATGTTGTTGGTGTGATCTATGCAAAAAGAAAAGAAAACTACTCATACAAGAAGATAGGTTATGTGCCTCTCTGTTGTGCGGTGGCACTGACCTGAGGATAAGCACAACCTAAATATTCTAAAATTCATTGTTGTTTGCGCCTCTCTGCTGTGCGGTGGCACTGACCTGAGGCTTAGCATCTCTTTGAAAGCTCTAGAATAGTTTCTTCTTGAATCCTACCCGTAGACCGCTCAAAAATCTCCTCAGGAATGTTGATTACCATATAAGCGTGGGATCCACAAATGCTTGTTGAAATAATTAAACCTAATGTATCACCAGTCTGTGTCAAAAGTCTGTGTATGGATTTAAGTGGACAAGTATACTGACAATCATCGTGGCGGAAATTCTTGAAAGTCCAATTCAATGTGTGCATCTTATAGTACTAGTATGATTTTCTAAACTTGCTAATGACTCTTGATGGAAACAAGAATCTAGCATCAAAAGATTTTGGTAACACGTCCTGAATGATTTGATTACCTGTATGATTCCATAATGAATCGTTCCAGTTATGGTCACAATAACTTGAAGCTGTACTGTTCTAGAAAGAAAACTGCTAGATATCAATCTTAAAATTTTCACCTCACACAAATCACAAAAATGTGTTTAGTTTTATCTTTTAGTTATAGTTGTTTTATTTTTTTCAATTTTTTAGTCAAATTTAGTTTTAATCATTGGACTATATAGTGGAATTTTATCTTGGATTTAATCACTTAAAAGGGTCACGTCTGAGGTGACCACACGTGTTTTCAAATGTCAAATGGGTCACATCTGAGGTGACAAAATGTTTTACTGTTAAAAGGATCACGTTTGAGGTGATCAAATGTTTCCAAAGTTAAAAACAATGATGTCTGAGATGATCGAATGCTCATAATGTTTTACCAAGTGTTAAAAGGGATAAATGTAAAATGTTCACATAGTCAAAATTATAAGAATGAGACATTCGTACGACCGGACCATAAGTATGGACTAGCCGTAAGATTGGGCCATACAAATGAGCCCAATCGCATGACTAAGCCACACGTATGGCCCAGACGTGCGATGGGACCATCAACATGGGTAAATTCGTGCGATTAGATCATCAGAATGAACCAATCACACGAATGGAAGCAACCAAATGGGGTTGTCGCACGACTGAAACCCAGTCGCACGGCTGAATGTGACCGATTGAGTCAGTCGCACGAGTGAGACTCAATCGCACGAACCAGTTGTGCGATTAAGTCCAGTCGCACGACTGGAGAGAACCCTAGTTTAAATAGAGGGGGAGTCGGTCGCAAACCCTATTCACCCCCAATCGCTCTTGTTTATCGCATGACTTAATGAAACTCCGCCCGATTTTCGTCTGATTGCTCTAAACTGCTATTTGTTGTGTTCTAATGATTTCTAGCAATTGTCCAGGTAATGCGCGATGTTCTACACTTCAAAGATTTAACAATATGTGCCCACGACACTTGAATTTATGCCCTAAAACTAACCGAGACTAGTTTGACCAATAAACTGATAAAACTAAGTTAAATGTTAAAATAACGGTTATTAGGAGCTATGTTGGGTGTTTGCGAGACTAATGAGCCATACCACGACGTCTAACACTATGATTTGCTCAAAATTTGAATTTGAATGAACCAACAGTCTATCATGCGAATGGGCGTTTTGATGATCTTCAATCGCACGACTGAGTCGGGCGAATGACTCAGTCGCATGACTGAGACGGGCGAATGGCACAATCGCATGACTGAAACATACGAATGAGTTCAGTCGCATGACTGGTTCAACCGCTTGGTAGAGCATATGACTAAGCCCAGTCGCATGCTCAGTCGTGCGTATAGCTCAATCGCACGACTAAACCTCAGTCGCACAGTTCATTCGCACGACAGAACAGTAAGATTCTAGTTAAGAAATTCAAATGGTTATTCATTCACACACTCTAATGATTATCTATATTGTGTAATAGATGATAAGTCACTGGACCATGAGCACTAAGCACAACATATGTGGTCACCTGGATTTGACTTCTAGGAATGCTGCAGAGTTTTTGGGCATCATCACATTCCTATGGAGATCTAGGATATTTCGAGCCATCTCGACACCATGTACTCCTTATTGCACAGTCCAACAGGCTTTCTGGGAAAGCACTGTTGTGGACAGGTCCTCTAAGCCCTATTGCATCAGGAGGCCAATATTCGGCCATGCCATTAAGATCACAGAGGATGATCTCAGGACTGTTTTAGAGTTTGGAGATGACGCTGATTTCCCCACACGATTACATCCACTTACGGTCCGAGGCTGCTTTCTAAGGGCTAAGTACTCTGGGGACATCAATGTAGGTGTGCTCAACAAGAGCAACCTGTGCCCCCAGTTTAAGTACCTCGCCCATGTGCTGCTCAAGTGCATAGCTTCGCATAAGGGAGGGTTCGACGAGCTATCCAATCAGATCCAGAATGCTTACGTGGCATTGGTGCTGACCACCCGTTCAGCTTCTCTAGGATGATCTTCACCTATCTGGTGGAGAACATTAAGGGGAAGGGGAAGGAGGGGTTTTGCATGTACCCTCAATTTATTCAGATGATCATTGATCATAAGCTACTGTCGCTGCCCAAAGAGAAGGAGGACGCAATAGTGCTTGAGGTGATGGGCAATACCACCTTGGGCTGCATGAAGGTGTACAGGGGGAAGCAGGTGAAGCCCCTGTCAGGAGATTGTTTGGGCATCTGGCCCAACAGGATTATGTGGTGCCCGCTAGGAGGAAGTGGTGCCACGAGGACAATGATTTGGATGTCGAGTAGATTGTGCTCCCGGATGATGACTCCGACGATAATGATAGTGGTGATGGTAGAGATGTAGGGCCTGCCCAATCGAGGGCCCCCACTACTGATATAGCATCTCCATCATCCACCCAAGATGGAGCAGAGTCAGCTGATTTCCATCAAGACTTTCATCCTGATAAGGAGGAGGAGACAGACGAGGAGCCTTTGATTTGTATTGTGGGGAGTAGGGTGGTTGCCACCGAACAAGGTATTCATGAGGTTGGAGGACACCCTAGCGAGTCTAGGGAGACTGTTGCAAATCCCACTTATGCCCAGATCAGCCCAGCAGCATCCCAGGGGGAGCATCCTCCTCAAAGGACATGAGGAGAAAAAGGATGGATCAGCCCCATGGGATGAAGACTAAGAGGAGGAGGATTACACTCATCACTACCACCACTACAGCCACCACTACCTCTACCACAGCCACCACTACCACCATTCCACCCACCGCCACTACGTATACCACAACCACCACTACCATTATTCCACCCACCACCACTACTACCACTCCACCCACCATGACTACCACACCTCCACCTGTCACCACTACAACCATCCCTTCACCATCCATACATATCCCACCACCCATCTACTCTACATCCACTACCACCACCACCACTCATGGAGCCGGGACCTCATCACAGGTCCCACCTACTTTTGGATCCACTTTCCCATCCATTGGGTTGGAGGAGCAGCTGGCTAACCTAAACCGGTTAGTACTGAAGCTGCTGGCGACGGATGAGCAGAGAGCCACTCAGCTTAATCAGCTGATGGAGCTTAATGTCTCCCAAGCCCAGAGGATTGAGGCTCAGAGCCAAGAGATCGTGAAGTTGCATAAGGTGCAGGATTTGTCTATACAGAGGATTGAGGCTCAGAGTCAGGAGATCACAGAGCTACGTGAGATGCAGACATCCTCTGTACAAAGGATACAAAATTTGGAAGCAAAGAACAAGAAGCTCATGCTGAGGCTCAAGGATCCAAGGATGAGCCTCTAAATATTAGAGAAGGGAATGACAATGGTGATGATGATGATGATGATGAGGATGATACTGATGATGATGGGGGGATGATGATGTAGGAGAGGATGAGGCAGGGATGATGAGGAGGGTGATGATGCTGCTGCATCTGCATCACCATTCAAGCAAGAGAGAGACGATCCAAGAAAGCTCAGGATCAGGTGCCTCGTCCTCGGCCCGCCAGCTGAAGAACCCATGATTCAAGATCAAAGTAATGACTAGATGTTTACGTATTTTGAACTTTTGTGTAATTGATCATGTATTATTTAAGAAGAAGAGAGCTTTGGACTAATTTAATTTAAACTTGTTGGACCAAAAGAACCAATGAGCCAGATCAGAAAAACCTTTAAGTCCCACAGACGTCACAACAACTACTGAAGACCACAACAGCTGAGACAACAGCTGATTACAAAGTCTGAAGACAAGTGCTGAAGACAAAGTCTGAAGACAAGTGCTGAAGACAAAGTCTGAAGACAAGTGCTGAAGACAAAGTCTAAAGACATGCTGAAGACAAAGTCTGAAGACAAGTGCTGAAGACAAAGTCTGAAGACAAGTGCTGAAGACAAAATCTGAAGACACAAGTGCTGAAGACCAAAGTATCAGACGTTGTCACAACAGCTGAAGAGGTCTTCTTCAGTAGTTGTGACGGTTTACCTTCAGTAGTTTTATGTTTCATCTTTTCATTAGTTTGACACAACAGCTGAAGAATACTTCTTCAGTTGTTGTGCTCATCATTGTTTTATATTTATCAGTAGTTTTGTAAAACGACTGAAGAGCTTGTTCTTCAGTCGTTGTAGTTTCAGTAGGTTCTTCTTTTGTACTTAACACTCTGATACGTTCTCAGTAGTTGTGAACATTTCAGTAGTTTGTTAAGAGTTAGTTATTTTTGTATTAGATATGCCAGTTGTCACTTTCCCGTGATAACAACAGCGATTGCACTCTATATAAGGAGTGTCACCTGTTGTAATAATTGAATGATTTGATCAGAAATATTCCATATTATTGAAACATTCCTTATTACAAAAATATATTCTCTCGTTATAACCGTATTTGTTCTTAAGCATACGAGCATCAATTTCTTGCTGCAATTTGTCTAATTCTTGTTCTTATTCCGATGCACTACGCTCTAATACATCAAACTTGTGATCGCTGATCCTATCAAATGGTATCAGAGCAGGTTAATCATTGATCGATCTAATAATTGATCATTGAAACTGCTATTCAAGATCCAAGTTTGATTGAATTAGCATTTTTGTGTTTTGCAAGAAACGGTTATAGAGATTGAATTTTCTGTGTTTTCTGGTCAATCATCCTGAGATTTTCTCTTGGTTTTCATTGAGTCTTTGTGGTCTTTATAAAAACGTTTAAAAGCTTGAATTAAATTGTATTTGGACTCAAAATGACTACTCCTTCCCAATGACCTCACAATACTGGTTCCTCAACCAAGCCTCCAATGCTGGTTAGGAATGAGTATAACATATGGAAACGACGAATGCTCCATCACCTGTCTGTTAACAGCGCAGGTTGTTGGACATCAGTGGTACATGGTCCACACAAGCCTATGGTGAATAACCCGGAAACCAATCAAATGGTTCCGAAGAGGAGGGAGCAATACTCAGATGAGGATAAGAAGTTGTTTGAGATTGATGCAAAAGCCCATGGAATTCTGGCCATGGCACTGCCTAATGAAATATATTATGGGCTAATGCATCATTAAACTGCCCATGACTTCTGGAATGCATTGAAAGAACAATTTGGAGGAACATATGAGGTCTTGGCAAATAATAGAGAATCCTTGCCCACAATACGAGACATTCTCTCATAGGAAGGGTGAGACACTGACTCAACAGTTCGAGCGGTTCTCTGTTTGATCTCTGAATTAAAAATGGTCAAACATGAGTACACCAATAGCCAGATGAATAACAGATTTCTCAGATCACTGCCTGAGAGATGGGACACATACACTATTGTCCTACGCTCCAGTGCAAATTTGGACAAACTATCTCTCACCCAACTCCATGGGAAATTGCTCACATTTGAGAGAGAGATAGAACATAAACGAAAACTGAATTCATCTGGAAAGCTCACTGAAGACTTTGTACCAGGCAACACTGCCTTGGTCGTCATGAGTTAGAATATGCTTCATCTGAATGCCAGTATGATGAGCATATTGACTTCTCTTCAAACACTTCTGATTCTGCATTTGTGAGTGTTGATAGTCAGTTACTGGATGTAATAATGACAATCTATGCTTCATCATGGATGATCTCAAGGGGATTGCTGATGATGACTTAGAAGAGATGGATATTTTGAGCCAAATGGCCTTGATAAATATCAGATCTCAGAAGTTCTACAAAGAACTGGAAGAAAGTTCCCAGGACTCTCTGCAAAACCAAAGTTGGTTTTGACAAGAGTAAGTTGAAGTGTCACAAATTCCACAGGCTTGGACCTTTGCTAGAGAATGCAGATCATCTGGATCTAATTCCTCTGCACCTTTTGTGACTTTCCCTGGCAATAGTCAACAACACAGAGGGCAACATCCTATCAATTCTAGTCATTATTCTCAACCACAATCTCCTGCATATTTTGTTCCTCAGGGTCAAATGCCATATCCTTACCCTTGTTATCACATGCCACAGTCAAATCAAGTTCAAGTTCCTATAGTACCACAACCTCATGCACTACCAGAACCTCAACCATCCCAATCTCATCAACCTCCTCAACCTCACAACACAGCTTCTTCACCCCTGGAGGTGTTGACTGGAGCAGTTACCGGATGACATGTCTGGTCATGAACAACTGTTCACAGGTGCTGGTCAACATGGTGGTGACAGTCCTTTTGGGAATCTGGCTCTCATGGCCCTGGAGTCTACTGAGGGTTCCTGCTCAAATGCATCATCTTCACAGGTAACTCAGGTATCTTCAGAGGCTAAAGCCAAGTTATGTTTTGAATCATGCATTGCTGCCTTTGTCTCAATTAGAGAGGCAAATGTAGCATTAATAAATCAAAAACTTGAGCTTGAGAAAACCATTTCCAAAAGAAAAGCTGAGTTTGAGTCTGCTCTAAATTGTAAAAATGATGAGATCTATAAGCTTAAATGCCAACTAAATGATGAAAGGCTAAGCTAGAGGTTATTCTAGATGACCAGAGAAGTCTTAAAGAAACCCTTGCAGTCACCCAGGTAGAGTGTGATCGATGGGTACAATCATGCAAAGGTTTTGAAATGCTTCTTAGTAAGCAATCTGCTTCCAATGTGAAGTTTGGTATTGGTTACAATCACACTGTCCTCCTACAGATTTTGCTTCAAGAGCAGAAGTGAAATCTGATGGAGAAAGCAATAACCAATCCACCTCATCATGTGATTCACCTTTTGATAGAGCATCATCAAAAGTTGAAGTCAGCACTAAGCCCTCTCAAACCCATCAGCTGATATTGATGGTTCTACTGCTGACACTCACATGATAAAAGAGATGGTCAACTCAGGAGTTATTTCTGAAAGTCCTGAAAGGACTGGAGAGCAGACTTAACCTGAAGTTCAAACTCCAACTAATGACAACACTGAAGAGAAGAAAACTATTAGTAGAAAGAGTTTGAAGACTACTAAAGAGGAAGTCAAGAAAGCAAATAATGCTTCTAAAGTACTGAAGAGCAAGTCTTCAGTAGTTTCATCCTCTTTAGTTGATGATCATCAGAAGATGAAGAAGAAACCATGTGATGTGGTTTGTTCAATCATCTTACAGATGATTGTTGGTACAAAAGGGGATCCAAACTCAAACATAAAGAAGAAATTCAAGAGAAAATGGCTAAAATAAAACTGAGTTTGGAGCCACATTTGTACCAGCAACATCAAATCCTGTAACCCTCAAGTCCAAACAGAAATCCAAAAAGGAAGGGGTTAAACAGGTAACAGCTGAGATTGCTCAAAAGAAGAAGGTGCAACATAGGAACTTATCAAACTCCAATGCCAATGTGTCTGAAGAGCTGAAAGCCTTATCCCAAAATCAGACACAGCTGGTTATGATGGTTTAATATCTATTGGGAAGAGTTAACCAATTAGATGTTCCTATGTTGAAACCACAGAAAAGGGGGTCCAAGCCAAAGGATTCCTTTTCTTCACCAGCTTCTTCCTCTTAGGCTGTTGTTTCCAACAAACATGTTAGTTTACCATCTGTTGATGAGAACAGGCCCAAGACCAAAAAGGTTTGGGTCTCAAAATCTAACTAATTTGTTGTATTTTGCAGGGTTCTTCAACATACCTCAGAGGCATCTGGTATGTAGACAGTGGAGGATCCATGCATGACAGGAAACAGATCACTTCTTAATGACTACTCTCAAGGAAGGAAGGGGTTTGTGTCATTTGGCAATGATGCAAAGGGTTACATCATTGGCAAAGGCTTTGTTTCCAATGGGGAAATAAAGTTTGATGATGTTAACCATGTGAAAATCTCAAGTACAACCTCTTGAGTGTCAGTCAAATGTGTGACAAAGGCCATGTTGCTCTTTTCACCAGTCAGAACTGTCGATTCTGTCATCCAAAGTTCTAATTTGATTGATAAGGTGTTGGATGAACACACTCTCCTAAAGGCCAACAGGACAGGAAGAGTGTATGCCTTAGATCTTTCCAAGAAAATAGATCTCAAAGCCATCCTTGCCTATTTTCCAAGGCTTCCCCCCAAGAATCTATTCTATAGCATAGAAGGCTGGGTCATGTTAATCTCAAAAACATGAATCAGCTGATAAACCATGGTTTAGTAAGGGGATTGCCTATGAAGGAGTTCAAGTGTGAAGATAACTGCACTGCCTGTTTAAAAGGAAAACACACAAAGCTTCATTTCCCTCCATAGAAGAACCTAAGTCCACTGCCTGCTTACAGCTTCTTCACATGGATCTCTTTGGTCCTGTGAAAGTGATGAGTATGGCTAAGAAGAAATACTGTCTGGTAATTGTGGATGATTACTCCAGATTTGTATGGACTTTCTTCTTGCATTCAAAGGATGAGGCTGCACAATCCATTGTGAACTTTGTGTTACATGTTGAGAAGCAGTATTCCCTACAAGTTAAGTGTGTGAGGAGTGATAATGGTATTGAATTTAGAAACCACACATGATGAGTTTTACTTATCAAAGGGAATCAAGAGAGGCAGTATAGCATCCCAAGAACTCCTGAGCAAAATGGAGTAGTGGAGAGAAAGAAACAGGACCCTTATTGAAGCTGCAAGGTCCATGTTGGCTGATTCTGGACTGCAATGACTTTTTGGGCTGAAGCTGTCAATATAGCTTGCTATGTACAGAATAGAGTTCTAGTAATCAGAGGTTGATGAAGACTCCATATGAAGTTCTTCATCATTGGCCCCTCTAATTCATTCTTCAGAGCGTTTGGTGTCCTTGTTTCATTCTCAACACAGGATAAACTCCAAAAAATTTGATCCTAAGGTGGATGCAGGGTACTTTGTTGGTTATTCATCAACTTGCAAAGCATACAGAGTCTTCAACTGCAGAACAAAGACGTTGAAGAGACTCTACATGTTAAGTTTAATGAATCTCCTAAGGACAAGATTCCACAAAGCCCTGTGGAGCTATTTGATTTGGACATACTGCAATATGTTCCTTATCAAACTCCTGCTGTTGCTCTGTCAACAGTTCACCACCTGGTGGTACTGCTGGTGCTGATGATGATGATGATAGCAGTACTCACCTCTTCAGGTTTAGTGATCAACTGCCTGATTCAGCTAGACCTGATGTTCCTGTAGCTCCAGTAGCACCATCCACAACAAATGCTGATGAGATTTCTTCAAATTCAACCTCCTTTGAATTACCATCCACTGATTGGTTTCAAGGAATGATTCACCATCACCATCTGTTGCTGCTGAACCTGCTGCAAACACTTGCACAGATCTCATTGTGTATCAAGATCTGAAGAATCACCCTATGTCTCAAATCATTGGTGATATCACTGCTGGCGTATCAACAAGAAGTCAATTGTCAAATTTCTGCTTCTATGCTCTCTTCATCAGTCAGCAAGAGCCAAAGAATTATCACATTGCTTTAAAGGACAATGGATGGGTTGATGCCATGCAGCTTGAGCTTCTTCAGTTCAAGAAACAGCAAGTGTGGGAACTGGTTCCTCTACCTACAGGTAAGTGTGCAATAGGCACTAAATGGGTGTTTAGGAACAAAACTGATGAAAATGGGCTTATTGTTAAGAACAAGGCCAGACTGGTTGTTCAGGGGTTTGCACAAGAAGAAGGTATTGATTATGATGAAACCTTTGCCCCTGTAGCCAGACTGGAAGCAATTCGATTGTTTTTAGCTTATGCTACTTATCAAAAACTTAAAGTCTTTCAAATGGATGTCAAAAGTGCATTTTTGTATGGAAAATTAAAGAAGAGGTTTATGTATGTCAACCACCAGGCTTTGAGGACAATAAACATCCTAATTGGTGTATAAGCTTGATAAGGCTCTTTATGGGTTGAAACAAGCTCCTAGAGCCTGGTATGAGACATTATCAAACTTTCTTCTGGAAAATGATTTCACTAGGGGCTCCATTGATAAGACTTTATTCATTAAGAAAATGGGCAGCATAATCTACTTGTTCAAATTTATGTAGATGATATTATTTTTGCATCCTCTGATCCTCAGTTGTGTGATGCCTTTACAAAGTTGATGCAACAGAAGTTTGAAATGAGTGCCATGGGAGAGTTACAGTTTTTTCTGGGTTTGCAAATCAAACAAAAGGCTGATGGAATTTTCATTCATCAGTCCAAATACACAAAAGATCTTTTGGAAAAGTTTGATTTACAAAACTGTAAGCCCTGTTCTACCCCCATGTGCAGCACCACACAACTGGATACAGATCAGAAAGGTAAAGTGGTTGATGAAACACTTTATAGATGTATGATTGGGTCCTTGATGTATTTAACAGCTTCTAGACCAGATATTATGTTTGCTACATGTGTTTGTGCTAGATTTCAGGCTGCACCTAAAGAGTCTCATTTGATTGCAGTCAAGAGGATCTTTAGATATTTGCAAGGTACACAATCTCTAGGTTTATGGTATTCCACTGGGCACTCTTGTAAATTAGTTGCTTTCTCTGATAGTGACTATGCAGGGTGTAAGTTGACCAGGAAATCAACTTCTGGTGGATGTCAATTCCTAGGACTGTTTGATTTCTTGGCAGAGTAAGAAACAAACATCTGTTGCTACATCCACTGCTGAAGCCGAGTACATTGCTGCTGCAAGTTGTACATCCCAAGTACTCTGGCTTCAGAATCAACTTTTGGACTATGGCATTACAGAGACTAAGACTCCGTTATTGATGGATAGTGCTTCAGCCCTTGCATTGTCAAAAATCCAGTCCAGCACTCTAGGACCAAACATATAGAAATTAGACATATTTTTAAGAGACTGTTTGAAAAGGGTCTAATTAATCCTATGTTTGTGCCTAGTGCTGATGAGCTTGCAGACATTTTACTAAGCCTTTGATAGTTCAACTTTCCATAACCTGGTGTTAAGGCTTGGTATGCTGCAGCTAGAATAAGTGACAACTACTGATGATCTCAGTAATAAGTACTAGTGATCATTGGTAACCATGTCACATATAAGTACTGATGAGTTCTTTCACCCTCAGTAGTTTTTATAACTACTGAAGGCCAAATTCCTCACAAGTACTGAAGTACTTTATCTGTTCTAAACTACTGATGTAGTTACAACTACTGAAATTAGTACAAACAGATAAGTACTAAGGTCCTATGAAACACCTGAAAAGCAGATGCAAAGTCTGATGAGTAAGTGTTGAGGACAGTATGAAACAGCTGAAAAGCTAAGAATTGACGAAAACAGCTGATGAGTAATCTCTCTTCAGTTGTTTCTACAACTGCTGTTTCTAAAACAACTGATGACAAAAACATGTCTTCAGTAGTTTCACAACTACTGATGACAATACCAAGTCATCTGCTGTTTCTAAAACAACTGATGACAAAAACATGTCTTCAGTAGTTTCACAACTACTGATGACTAATACCAAGTCATCAACTGTTTACAACAACTGATGGCAAAACCATGTCTTTAGTAGTTTCAAACTACTGATGACTAATACCAAGTTATCAGTTGTTTTCAAACATCTGAAGTCAAAACCATGGTCTTCAGTAGTTATAACTACTGATGCCTAAAACCACGACTTCAGCTGTTTCAACGTCTGACAGGGTAATACCATGTCAACAGTCGTTTTAAAACCACTAATGACTAACACCAAACCCTTCAGTCTTTTTTTCTAACCCGTACCCTATAAATATCCCCGACCTAATCCTTCAGAGCCTCATCTTCTTCAAACCTAACGTTCATATCTCAAAAAACTCTCTCATTAATGGCGACCATGTAGCTTAAACCGCGCCACAACTGTGTAGCTTACCTCACCAAATTGCCATTCTGGGCTAAGTTCGATAATGCTATTGATCTTATGGTCCAGTCACCCTACAAAACGGCTTTTCTTCTCAATCCAATCCTTCATGCCGAATCCCTTAACCAGTTTTGGATGAACGTCACCCTCACCATTGGGGAGAACAACACAGAGTCTCTCTGGTCGGTCGTCAACAACCACCAAGTGGTCATCACTCCCGATATACTTTGTCAAACCCTACACCTGGATGATGCCACTTTTCCTGCTGGATATCCAAAGGGCAAACTGATTTATCCTTTGCCCACCATGGATATCAGGGAAACCTTACTGCCTCCACCATACTGAAGAAACATTTCCATGATGCTGAACGTCTCATATTTCACATGGTAAATGTCTGTTTGGCTCCTAAGACTTCATCATGGGATCAAATGTCCACAAGGTGGCAACAGGTAATGTACTCATCCTTGAGCAACAACCTTTAAATTTTTTGGAAATACTATTTTTAGAGCTCAAGGATATGGCTCAAAAACAAACTGCTAACCGTTGGATATTATTCCTCGGTTCATAAATGCCATAATTGAAAACCAGCTTCAAGCTGAGGACTTGTTGGCCTGGGAGTCCCTGCTATGGCTGTATTGCCTGAAGTATACTCCCGACACAACTCTGACCAATCACTTAAAATGGCTGCCAAGCTGCGCAACCCACGCAGCTGGAACCCACAGCCACCACCTCCAAATCAAAAGTCCCCACCAAACCCATAAAAAGAAAACCAAAAAGGCTACTCAGGGAAATGAGTCCCTTGAGGATGCCCCTGCAACACAAACGCAGGCTATATCCACTGGTTATAACCCCCTAGTGGATATAAGGACTCTCCCAGCCATAGCCGCTCAGGATTCCTCTCAAAAGGAGCCTGCAGCAACCACAGAAGGGGTACCCACAAATCTGGGATCTTCCTCATTGAGGAGTTGCCATTGAAGAGCACCATTCTCCCCAGGTGCACACTGCTTTTACCCCATCTCCACATGCAACCGCCCCCCAAAGTCCTACATTACTTGTTGCACAAGTGCTGACTCAGTTGCACTCCTCACCCCCTCCCCAGATACCAATTACAACTGGGAATACTTCTACCATTGAGGGGGAGGACCAAAGTGCAGCTGAGAACCCACAGCATAGGGGTTACAATGTTCCTTCTCCAAGTGTAGCAATGGAGATTGGAACTTCTGGTGAGGCTGCCACTTCTCCTGTTTCAGCATATGATCAGGTTGTAGTTGGTACCATTACTAAGACCTTACCAGAGGCAACTGCTGATGAAGGACAAAGTCCTGAGGTAGGAAGTCCCCAGTTCCAAGACAAGGGGCACATGCTACAACTGAGCTACACTCAGTGCATGTTCATCCTGATCCTATTAGGAGGTCAGGTGATTCAGTAACTACTGATGATGACCTGGGCTTCTTTTACGATGTAATCGCCCAAAACACCATCCTGGAAGAGGAGGTGAGCAGACTCAAAGAGTTGCTTGCCAAAACTTCTAAGGAACAAAGACCATCTGCCTCTACCACCTCACAGATGGCACCTTCATCTGAAGGTCTCCCAAACACTGAGCCACTCCCAACAACTCAGCCACCTGCCTCTGCTTCTGGCACTATTCTCAGGAACAGAACCCTCCTGAGCAAATAGTTGCTATCCTTCAAAATTCCCTCCCTCTCATCACGCCCATAATCACTGACATAGTGATCAAAGCCATTGATGAGAGGCTTTCCTCAGTAATACAACCATTGATAGAGGAGGTTGTGGGCAAACAACTTTCTGGCAATCAACCCCTTGCAACCAATGCAACCAAAAAGGGAGAGATTAAGTCAGTGAAAGCAAAAAGAAAGAGGAGTACAGAGGAGAAAGAAAAGGAGAAAGAAACAGAAGGGGTAGTGGAAAAGGAGTTGGAGTTGAATGTGGAGACGATAAAGAGAAGGAAAAAGAGAAAGCCATGGAGCTACTGATAAAAGAGGCTGATGCCGAACACAGCAGATCAATGGACAACATCATTGATCAGCTGTTAGGCAAGGCCATGACACCGATAAACTTGACTCTGAGATTCGACGATTAGAGATTGAAGAAATCCAGAATAGATGGGCAAGTTATGAAGTGTTAGAAAGAGAAAGGCTTGAGATCATGATTAGATTTATTGCAAAATATCTTGGAAGATCAATGATCGAAATCAAAGCTTGGTCCAGGGACAGTATCTTGGCAATCACCACCAAGATCTGTTCATCTGAAGCATATACTAAGGGACTTGTTATTGAAGCTTTGAATGAAGCGGGTGCTGGGAGCAGGACTGAGCTAGCCAAGCAATCAAAAGCCACACTCACCAAAAATGCTAGAACAGCCTGTCAACATTCCCACACCAAAACCATCAAAACACAACCCACCAAACCAACTCCCTTACCCTCAAAACCCAAAGCCGATGATATACCCTTGAAGAAGAAGAGAAGGGTATTGAGGCTAGAAGATGATGAAGAAGATGATGAAGATAGGCTGCCACTCTCAGCTGTGATTCAGTTGCCTAAGGCCACAAGTCACTCCTCAGCAATTACTCCTGAATTCCAAAGACAAATGGTTAAAGTGAAGCTAGAAGAAGAAGAGCTTCATAAACAGCATGATGAGGAATTGCTGAAGAGAGTTGACAAAGCTTATGCAGCCACATCTTCTATCATAAATATGAAGAAACAAGCCCTCAGACTTTACACTCTCAAGCATACCTTTCAATATCAAAAGGAAAGAGTGAGGATTTGGCCTGATCCCAGGGTCTCTCACAGAATTCATAAGAAAAACATACCTCAGAGATACATTGGCCAGGTGAAACAGATCGTAGATGAAGTGATCTCTCTGGTCTTTGTAGTTTCACCCTGGGAAATACTAGAGGACTTCAAGAAAGCCTATAAAACTAATCTAACCCCTCAGAAGATGCTGGAGAACAAAATAGTAAAAAAGGGGTTAGTTTACAAGAGGCTTGAGGAAGTCAGGAAAAATGAGCTCTAGTTGTTCCTAGAAGGTAATCACCCGGATGAGCTTGCTTACAGAATAATAACAACTATGGAGCTAAAGAATGGGAAACAGGCCAAATACCTGTCTGAGTATTATGGGCCTGAATCATTGTTTGAAGGAGGTGCTGAAGAGCTAACCATGGAGGAACAAATCACCTTCCTTGAGGCCTACATAAGAGAGTCGTACAGACTCATCATGGGGAATTGAGTCTCATGGATGGGGGAACAGCTCAGTGCCCAAGTCCCCAATACAGAGTTCCCATCCATACTTTGCCAACCAAATCATCAGAGACTCATTTCCAGGCCAGTGCTTATATGGGTCATCTTCTCAACTGATCAAGAAGGAAAAAGACCAACCATTCTGCCAATAATAAGTGGGACCTCAAATAAAGTTAAAGGTTTTGGCTGCATTGGTTCAGGGGGAGTTTGTTGGACCAAAAGAACCAATGAGCCGGATCAGAAAAACCTTTAAGTCCCACAGACGTCACAACAACTACTGAAGACCACAACAACTGAAGACAACAGCTGATTACAAAGTCTGAAGACAAGTGCTGAAGACATAGTCTGAAGACAAGTGCTGAAGACAAAGTCTGAAGACAAGTGCTGAAGACAAAGTCTGAAGACAAGTGCTGAAGACAAAGTCTGAAGACAAGTGCTGAAGACAAAGTCTGAAGACAAGTGCTGAAGACAAAATCTGAAGACACAAGTGCTGAAGACCAAAGTATCAGACGTTGTCACAACAGCTGAAGAGGTCTTCTTTAGTAGTTGTGACGGTTTACCTTTCAGTAGTTTTATGTTTCATCTTTTCAGTAGTTTGACACAACAGCTGAAGAATACTTCTTCAGTTGTTGTGCTCATCAGTTGTTTTATATTTATCAGTAGTTTTGTAAAACGACTGAAGAGCTTGTTCTTCAGTCGTTGTAGTTTCAGTAGGTTCTTCTTTTGTACTTAACACTCTGATATGTTCTCAGTAGTTGTGAACATTTCAGTAGTTTGTTAAGAGTTAGTTATTTTTGTATTAGATCTGCCAGTTGTCATTTTCCCGTGATAACAGCAGCGATTTCACTCTATATAAGGAGTGTCAACCTATTGTAATAATTGAATGATTTGATCAGAAATATTCCATATTATTGAAACATTCCTTGTTACAAAAATATATTCTCTCGTTATAACCGTATTTGTTCTTAATGCATACGAGCATCAATTTCTTGCTGCAATTTGTCTAATTCTTGTTCTTATTCCGCTGCACTACGCTCTAATACATCAAACTTGTGATCGCTGATCCTATCAAAACTCATGTACTGAATGTTTATGTATATATTTGATTATTTAACTGTCTTGATTATTTACTAATGAATGATGTGTTACATGTTTTAAATCAAGCAGATCAACCATCTCAGCAGAATAAATATGATGTTGCTCCCCTGTAGCAGATCAAGTCTTAATTCACTATGATACTTGATTTGTAAGGGATTGTTAGGAGGTTAGTAAGCTATACTCCTGAAGAAGGAGAAATCATTCACGACCTTAATGATGAGCAACTCGTAGAGATGTTCCGGTTAAATCCGGATAAACTGGTTAAAGATGCACCTACCGTCGATGTTGCTAGTGATGACGAGCTTAACGATGTGGATGAGATAGAGATTGAAGACGTCACATCACAACATTATCTAGAATATACTGATCGAGAGGGAAATGTGGTTCCTGATTTTGGGGATACTCTCGATAGTGATATGTATGCTAAATTGGATACAACGGTGAGAGGGCCGAGAAATCAGAAAGCCAAGCCCAAGCCTCGGACGCCGATGTTGAGATCAAAAAGGCTGAATGGGTGGCTTGCTTTGTAGAGATCCGTGCCAACGCACAGTGCCAAAGCCGAGTGCCTACGCCAAGCTATACAAAGTAAAGAAGCATCTAAAGGTGTCTGGCAAGATTATAGCGTGGGCTTATTTTGAGGATCTTAATGTATATGCAGTTAAGAAGGAGAAGGGAATCAAGTACTTCAGATTCCCACATGATCTGAAGACTCTCCGTGGTTTTGAGCTTAACCAGCTGGCACGCATGAACCTGCTGTATGCTGACCCCAGGAAGATGTCATGCTGGTTTGAAGCGCGTTGGAGAATGAATACCACACTAGATGGGTTAACTTCAAGCCTCAACAACCTACGAGGTATATTCGAAGGTCGGAGGTGGACCCAAGGACTGGGAAACCCAAAGTGGTCAAAGATTCCAAGGAGGGAAATGCCACAGGACTTCACTCCACACTTCAAGTGGTGGTATTATGATTAGAGAACAGGTGAAGTGGTCATAGTATTGCAGAAAGAGCGCCAAATAGAGACCATCCAGGTATTTGACCCAATGTGGCTAACCAACCTGTTAGCTCGTGATGTTTATACTTTATACATGTGGCCATTATTCTATGATATGCAGGATATGGTATAGGCCCTCCAGTTTCAGAACATGATAAGACTATGTTTTGCATTCAAGATCCATGCTGGAGTCACAGTCGAGGAGAGGCATAAGAAGTTTGAGGAGCTAATGAAGGATGCCAGACGATGAAGGAAACTAGGTCCAAGGGGGAGTTTGTTGATACATATGTACCTAGTTTACGATCTTAATGTAATATGTCTGTCATGTCCTAAATGTAAATGAAATGTATGAGTTAAATGAAACAGAATATCTGATTGATGATCTTAATGTCAAATGTTTCAGTGTATGTTTCAATGTTTATATTTATTAACGCATATTGAACTAACTATATAGGTTTATGGTTGTTTGAATAGATCTTAGTCAAGTAATGATTGTGAAACATATTTAAACTTAGTTGTATGAAGTTTTCATGCGAATGGACCATGCTAATGGTTCATATGCATGAATACTTCATGCTAATGGATACAATTGACTAGACACAACACAAAATCAATTGTAGAGTCAAAAAGGCATATTGCCTTTTTGACTTTGTGACTATGACATGCCATAGCTCACATCTTATCTATTACAAAAAGGATAAAGTACATGAAGTAGAAAGTTTACACACTCAAGACCTCAATGTACAGTTACCAAAAGCATGGACCTTTTCACCAACTCATGTAAGTTGGTGAGTTACAGAGTTGTAGCGGAGAGGGCTCTAGCTTTATGGAAAAGTACATCAGATAAAGCATGATGTTAAAAGTCTTCGGAAGAAATATTTCTTCAAGTGTTGGATTCGAAAGACCTTGTCTCTGAAGCTTCAGAAGACTTCATCTTTGGCTTCGGAAGATAATGGTCTTGGCTTCGGAAGATTTCACACTTAGAATATTTCTGTTTCTTGTGTGAAACTTCCGAAGCATTCTTCTTCAGTACTTGTGCAGCATGCATGCAGAAAGACTTTTGGTGTTTGGTTGCTTCAGCCTCTTCATATAATCTCTACAAATTCCCCCTAGGCTAACGAATTTTAAGTGGATGAGATTGATCGAGTGGTCTCAGTTGGAGATGGGATTGCACGTGTTTATGGGTTGAACGAGATTCAAGCCGGGGAAATGGTTGAATTTGCCAGCGGTGTGAATGGAATAGCCTTGAATCTTGAGAATGAGAATGTAGGGATTGTTGTCTTTGGTAGTGATACTGCTATTAAAGAAGGAGATCTTGTCTCCTGTATCCATATTTGCAAAGATACTGAGATAGAGTCTCATACCACTTCCTAGGTGCCTGATGCAGCCCATAAAGAGCTTTGTCAAGCTTGTAGACATAATCAGGATGATCAGGATCTACAAAACCAGGTGGTTGTTTGACATACACCTCTTCATCAATCATTCCATACAGAAAAGCACACTTTACATCAAGTTGATAGACCTTGAAGTTCTTGGATGCAGCAAATGCCAGGAATATCCTAACAGCTTCCAGTCTTGCTACCGAAGCAAAGACATCAGTGTAGTCAATTTCTTCTTCTTGTGTGTATCATTGAACAACTAGTCTAGCTTTGTTCTTGATGATAATGCCTCTATCATCCTTCTTATTCCTAAACACCCATTTGGTTCTAATGGTAGTCTTCCCATGAGGAAGAGGACAAAGGTTCCAAACTTTCTGTCTTTTGAATTGAAGCAGCTCCTCTTGCATAGCTTCAACCCAACTTCCATCATTCAGAGCCTCATCAACTTTCTTTGGCTCTATCTAGGATAAGAAACAAGAGTGAAGACAAACATTTGCTTCATGGGTTTGTCCTATTTTTCTTACTCCTGTGACAACATCTCCAATGATGTTTATGGTGGGGTGAGACTTGTGGATCGTTAGTTGAGGGATCACAACAAGTTGCTGAGAAAGATCTAAATTAGAGAAATTTAGATCTAGAATAGATGTTTCTCCCACCACATCAGCACACTTATCAAGAAAAACTTGATCCAAGGAGTGTGTGACATCATTGATGTTATCATCTATGTAGTGGTTATCAGCATCAAGAAAGTCTTGATCACTGTCACCACTACCATCATTGTCTTTTGCATTTGAAGTATCTTTATCTGGTTGTGTAGCCTCTGAGCTGGAATTTGAAGGCATCCCAGATGAATCAGTTGACTTTGTCATTTTAGTGCTTATAGAAACTTCATTTGCAGAAGTAGTTACAACTGGAGCTGAAGATGTGTTACATGAAGGTCTTCTTAGCTCAAATCTTGGATCAGGATCACCTGTAGGTAAGATTTCTACGGATCCTAAAACAGTCTCATAAGATTTGTTAAAACAGTTTGTAACTAAATCAAGATCAAACAGGCCATCAGGACCAGAACCAGCCACATAGGGTGTATGTTTATTGAAAGTCACTTTGGCTGACTCCTCAACAATTATAGTTCTGAGATTGTATACTCTATAAGCCTTATCTTGGGAAGAGTATCCAATAAAATGTCCATCATCTGATTTCTCAGCAAATTGGCTATTTGATATTTGGTTTTCAAGATGGTGCAAGGACATCCAAATGACTTGAGAAAACTAATGAAAGGTTTCCTCTTGTGCCAAAGTTCATAAGGAGTCTTTCCATGAGTCTTAACCACTAAAACTCTGTTATGCACACTGCCTCTGCCTAGAAGGTGATGGGCAGCTTATAGTTAGACAACATGGTTCTTGCAGCTTCAATCAGTGTCTTGTTTCTCCTCTCAGCAATGCCATTTTGCTGAGGAGTCCTGGGAGCACTGTATTGTCTTGTAATACCTTTTTCATCACAAAATGTATCAAGAATTTGGTTCTTGAATTCAGTTCCCTGATCATATCTTCTAATTTTGACCTTGTGATTAGATTGATTCTCAATCTTTAGGATGAAATTCTTCAGAATCTCAGGAGTCTCATCCTTAGTTCTAAGGAAGAAGACCCAAGTGAATCTTGTAAAGTCATCTGTGATCACTAAACAGTAAGAGGTCCTTCCTAGACATATTATATAGGTGGGGCCAAAGAGATCCATGTGTAACTAGTGTAGGGGAGTAGTGATGGAGTTTCTTTCCTTAGGCTTGTGAGATACCTTATGTTGCTTCCCTTTCAGGAATGCAACACAATGTGTTGATACATATGTACCTAGTTTACAATCTTAATGTAATATGTCTGTCATGTCCTAAATGTAAATGAAATGTATGAGTTGAATGAAACAGAATATGTGACTGATGATCTTAATGTCAAATGTTTCAGTGTATGTTTCAATGCTTATTATTTTTAACGCATATTGAACTAACTATATAGGTTTCTGGTTGTTTGAATAGATCTTAGTCAAGTAATGATTGAGAAACATATTCAAACTTAGTCGTATGAAGTTTTCATGTGAATGGACCATGCTAATGGTTCATACGGATGAATACTTCATGCTAATGGACGGTCGCACAACTAAACCAGGAGACTGAATCAGTTGCACGACTGAGACATACGGATGACTCAGTCGCACGACTGAACCTTCAGTCGTGTGATTGACTCAGTCGCATGCTTTAGTAACACGACTGAACCATGCTAATGGTCCAGTCGTACGACTGACTAACCCTAACCTATAAATACCACTTAATTCATGGAAAAATGAGACACTTTCAATATTGCGACTCCTATTCATACCCGAGCCGTCTAGAGACCTTAGAGACCCTGTTCCAAGTTCATAGATCGCACAAAATCATATTGTAATCGTTCTTAACGTTTAGATTCATTCTAATATCTATTCTACATGCGTTCTCATTGATTGGATCGCCAATCAAATAGGATTCCGCACTATTTGAGTTGGTATACACGTAAATCACTTAGTACTCCGTCCGTACACGGTCCTAACACAATGGTCATCACTTGTAAACTCTTTCTTTGGCATTCCAGTTACCAAATCATTCTTAATCAGTTTATTCATGTTCTTTAAGTTTACATGACACATTCTTTTATGCCATACGAAAGACTCATCACTATTGGCTTTAGACAGAAAGCATGAAACTTCTCCAGAGGGAGATGTTCTTGCAGGTCCATCTTATACATGTTCCCTTTCCTGAGGGCTTTAAGCAGAATATGCTCATGAGGAATGACCACCCTAGGCTTGAGAACAATGCACTCATGCTCAGTAAAGAGCATGTTATGACTCTGATAACAAAATTGGGATACACTCAGAAGATTGTACCCAAGCTCCTTGACAAAGTTTACCACTTCAAACCCTTCAGATATAAAAACTTGTTTCTGCTTGGAGTCAAAAGTGGCCTTGATCTCTTCAGCCTTCCTTGCTTTTCTTTGCCCTTTCTAATCAAGTTCTTTCTCATTAACTTGGTCATCATAGTCTTCTTCTTCTCCTCAGAAGGATAGTGGCCCTTCTTAGAATCCTCCTCTTCACTCTTCTCAGAGGAATTCTTCACTATCACTTCTTCATCCCTTTCACTCAAAGGATCTATGAGAGGAAGCTCATCTTCACAAGTTCCACACCTAGGTGATCTTACAAACAAGATTGTGTATGGAGGAGCTATCTCATTTGATCCCACCCCCTGCTTGTTTTGATAGCACACTTTGTTGTGTAGGGATGAGGATATCAAGTTCTTGAAGGTCTCTTATTCAAGAACACACTTGTCTGCCCTGGCTTTGCTGATCACAAGCTCAGCCTAGCACTCAGTCAGCTTAGTTGTGAGATCCTTGATCTGAGTCCTAAAGTTTGTATGCTCATGTTTTAGAACTGAAATAGTTTTCTCTAAGTCCTCTATCTTCAGTTTATAATCATTTTCAGACTTTCTAAAATCAACTTTTAAATGTTTAAGGACTCAAGATCAAATCTCATTTCCAAGTTGTAGGACCTGTATCTATTAACTTTAGCAATGCATTCAGGGGTACAGAGATGTTCCAATACATTGGATTCATCATAATTTGCCATCAGTGCTTGGTTTGGAGAAGCATCTTTCACCTGAAAGCTCTAGTCAAAGCCTCCTTCTTCAATAGCAATAGCAGCCTGCTACTTTGGCTTCTCATTCTGGATGGCTTTATTAGTGTAGTTTGGTCTGGACTGTATTTAGCCACCATTTGTTCTAGGTTCCTTACACTCCTTGGCTAAGTGTCCTATCAAGTTATAGTTTTAACACTTGAGTTTGCCTTTGTCTAGCCCAAACTTTCCACTGGTTGCACTGCTGGGGAACTTCCTTCTAGTCCGCTTGTAATACTTCTTAGCTTTATGAGTGAGAAGAGCCATCTGCTGGACTATCTCCATGTACTCCAGATCATCTAGATGGATACAGTCTAGATCTTCAAGGGTAAAGAGAGAGTTGCCACAACTTTCATCAGAAGACACAAAGGCTTGAGAAGAACTTGTCTCTTGGAATGGGCTTCCTTTAGTGTAGTTGTCCGTTGGTGTCTCTAGGAAGGTGATGAAAGGACCCTTTGGTGAGTTGTTAGGGTAGCATATGAGATGATGTTGGGGTTCTATGCTATCCGTGTCAACCACATGAAGGGCTGAATCCATTTGATTGTTGGAGTTGCAAGATGAACCTTGCATGTTCATCTCCATCTGGTAGCCACTGAGAATCCCATATAACTCTGTCAGAGTGAGAGTTTTGAGGTTCTCAGTCCTCTTGATCACTACACAGTAGTGTGCACATTGCCTAGGAAGTGAGGACATGAAATTCCTTACAATGTCTCTGTTCTCAAGAGCAACTCCTCCATCCACAAGGGTATCCATAATCTCAACATACTTGAAGTATTGCTGAGTCATGGTTTCACCTGCTTTGAAGGTGAAGTTTTCAAACTGCTGCTTCAGGAGATCCTTCTTGTTCTCCTTAGCTTCAGAGGAACCCTCATACATTAGTTTCAATGCATCCCACAACTGCTTAGCTGTTTTGCATTTCTTGAAACCTCTGTATACAGAGTTTGGAAGAGCAGTCTGAAGGGCTGTCAATGCCTTTCTATCAATCTCTACTCTCTTTATGTCTTCATCATAGTACTTTGCCACAGTCTTGGGGATCATACCACCACCAGTAGCAGAAGGGGTGCTTGGTATGTAAGGTCCAATTTCAACAGACTCCCAATTTCACCACATGACCCAAAAACTAAACTTCGCACAACTAGAACACGCACTTGGAGAATTTAGCATACAACTTCTCCCTTCTTAACGTCTCCAACACCTCTCAAATGTGAGCGGCATGCTCCTCCTCGCTCTTTTAATAAATCAGGATATCATCAATAAACACAATCACTAATTTATCCAACATCGGCCGACACACTCAATTCATCAAGTCCATAAAAGCAGTTGGCGCATTGGTCAAACCAAAAGACAGAACAAGAAACTCGTAATGTCCATAGCGCATGCAAAAAGCTGTTTTAGGAATATCCTGCTCCTTCAACTTCAACTAATGGTAACAAGATTGAAGGTCTATCCTCGAGAACCAACTGGCACCTTGAAGCTGATCAAACAAATCATCATCCTCGGTAAAGGGTACCGATTCTTCACCGTCAGCTTATTCAACTCACGGTAGTCTATACACATCCTCATACTACCGTCTTTCTTTTTCACGAACAGGACGGAGTACCTCAAGGAGAGATACTCGGTCGAATGAACCCCTTATCAAGCAACTCCTGTAGTTGCTCCATCAGTTCCTTCATCTCAGTTGGAGCCAACTGATATGGTGCCTTAGCAATAGGTTAGGCACCTGGTATCAAGTCAATCTGGAACTCGATCTCGCGGTCAGGTGGCACTCCTGGTAATTCTCGAGAAACACGTCTGGAAAGTCACACACTACCGGTACATCGGACAGTTTTGGTGTTGGCGTATCCGTATCCTTTACGTAGACCAAGTAAGCACTACATCCACACCTCATGCACTTTCCCGCCACCCCATTGAAATCACTTTCGGAAACGTTGTGACTCAATCACCATAAACCGTCACCAAACTCCCATCAGGCGCTGTCAATCAAATCATCTTCTTACGACACACAATGTTCTCCTCGTAGTCCTCCAACCAATTTCCTAGGACTACGTCAAACCCGCCTAAGATCTTCACAAATGGTCTAACAGGGAACTTGTGACCTTCTAGTTCCATGTCACAACCCTCTATCATCTCAAAAATCCTGGTAGACTTACCTATGACAGTTTCTACATCAAAGGGCGTATCTATATTCTTACTACTAACAAGCAATTTAGCACAGAAAGCAACAGAAATAAAACTTTTACTAGCACCAGAATGAAATAACACAGAGGTTAAAGTTTAATTTAGAAGAAACATACATGACACAACATCGGGGTCCGTCCTAGCCTCCTTCTGCGTCATCATGAACACTCTGGCACTCGTCCTCTGCCCTTCTCCTCTAGTCTTATTTGCTCCCGAACTTTCGGCCCTTGGCTTCTTGCAATCCATGCTCAGATGGCCGTTTTCTCCACAGTTGTAACACCTTACAACCATGTATTCTCTCGCCATATGGCCAGGCTTCCTGCACTTGAAGCAGATTATTGATCCCCACTTTCATTCTCCTGAATGCTCCTTCCCACACTTACCACATCTCTTCGACCCCACACTAGGTGTGACCACACGAAGGTCATCCACCCGTGCCTTCTTATTACTCGTCGGGGCACCACCTGAACCAAACCTTTTCCCATTCCAGTTTCGGTCATGACCACCCTTCTTGCTCCCCTCAGTCACCACCACAGTCCTTTCATCATACAACCTCCTCGCCAAGTCAACTGCCGACCTAAACATGCTTGGTCGGGCAACGATCATGTGGCTATAGATATCCGTCGGCAAGCCCTCAATATACCTCTTAATCTTTCATGACAGAGGTGTCACCTGATCTGGCACCAGTCATGCCATTTCGTTAAACTTGGTGATGTATTGTTGATGGGTCATAGTCCCCACCTCCAAATACAAGAACTCCCTCTCGACCTTATCCATTTCCTATGAGGATAGAACTCCTCGATCACCAACTTCTTCAACTCCGCCCACCTCATCCTCCAGATAGCCCGGCTACCCTCAGCTTGGACTATATTGTCCCACAAGCACAAAGCTGAGTCCGCAGTTGAGTGGGTAGCGAACTTCACTTTCTGATCCTCCCGACACTTGCTGATGTCGAGAACAACTTCCATCTCTCTCACCCACCGGTGAGCAGCAGCAGTAGTGTCGTTACCACCAAAAGTATGGGCTTGCGTCTTTGAAATGCCCCGTAGTTACAGCTTCGTGTCGTCTCCTGCACAGGCTCTTCTTCCTCCTCCTCCTCATCGGAGAGAACCATCTCAGTTTCCGGTTGCTCCTATCCTCTCGAGGACCTGCTCCTCTCACTTCTTTCTCCTTCTCTTACAGCCTCAATCACTTCGGTCGACACAAACGGTAAGATCGTTTGCATGACCTGATGCACTTCCTCCACAACAGCCTCCTTCACTAAGGCTCTTAAGTTAGCACTCTCATCCCCAGCCTCTGGATGAGGAGTCTTTGGTTCTTCATGAACCACCTCTTCGGCTCTAGGCCTTCCTCTTATAGCTTGTGGTTCCGCACCATGTCCACCATGACCTTCACCACATGAAGCTTTCGATGATCTACCACCGGCCATCCTCTAAACACACTATAAGATTCAAACACCAACACGGTCATTCAAGGGAACAACTCAGTGTATGTCAAGTATAGTAAGTCCCTAATTACAGTGGCAAGTTGTGATTAGGCACTTACTTTACTCTCCATACCCCAAGCATTACCTATCCTGACTACATCAGTATCTAAATCTACTATCAACACATAAAACAAATCACATAACATGCACACATAATGCCGGTTAATCATTAAGAAAATACCTGATGGCACGTAGCTACTGGAACTGGCATCCCTTCCCCTTCCATCCCATTTTCAATTGAAGTTAAGGCTTCTTTTGAAAATTTACCCGTTTCACTTAAAATTTGGCTTTGATACCAACTTGTAAGGCCCTGTTCCCGGGACGCTCACAGCTGGTCAATCATCACACATCAAACATATATTTACATTTAACTTTCATTAAACATAGCAGAGGAACATTAAAATAACTTTTCATTTCATTATAAATGCTTTTGCAAGTTAATACAATCATTCATTACAAAACATCATTTGTTCACATTACAATGCAAAAACACTATACAAAAGAATGCCATCCAAAATTGAGCCAAATAGCTGCCCCGCGCCATCCTCAGCAACATTTACCTGCCAACTGGAAAAAAATAAAAGTCAGCGTTGCTGAGTGAGTTCTAGGTTTTAAAATAGAGCATACTTTATTTCCTTTTAAAACCATCCTTTACTTTTGTACACCATCACACATCATACGTAGACGTAGATAATATCATTATTATCTTCCATTACATACATTATCTTTCATTCATTAATCATCGCACGTTACTCATTATCATTTGCTTCTTTCGTTGATAACTTCTTTACTTTACGTTCGTTCATTTCACACATATCACACGTTTTGCACATTTCGTGCTTTTATTATCTTTTTACTTTTATCTAGGTCCTGTCATATGCTTAACCCCCCTCTTAAGCACAATGCCATATCATCTATTGTTAAGCGACAAGGGCCCCATATCGCACATATCGTACATATCGCACATATGGAGTAGTCATTAGGACTGACTCCCTATGTGTGTGTGTGAACTCTTACGGGTTAGCCAAAATTGCACACTGTATATACACACAATAATTAGGAAATCACATGTATTGGAGCAGTCACCAAGACAAAACTCTTACTGTGTATGAACCCTTATGAGTTAGCCAAAATCACACGTTGTAATTACACACACAGTTGAGCTAACAACTATAAATGAGTTGTGAACCTCCTTTCTTTTGCTTGCACGCCTTTCTTACTTTCATTCATTCATTAATGCATGCATTCTTTCATTTCGTTCCTCTTTTCATTATCTTCCACTTTACGTTACATCATACTTTTCATTTCATTCATTAACATTCAACGCAAAGCCACGGGAAGATAAACATACATAAATAGGAACATCAACAAGATCATGCAAATCTTCATACATATCAACATGCATACATAACACACATCACACATACCATCATGTGGAACATCATAAATAACATCATCATCATCATACATCATTCATGCACATCAGATCATCTTTTACCTTAAAAGTCAACTTGCATAACCCCCCAGGAACATCCTAAGTTAAAGCCTACTTTTCACCTTTTTTTCCCCGAAAAGTCAGAAAATAATCTAAGTCTTTAGGCGCATGAGCACCATGTAGGTGCATGAGCACTATGCAGACGCATGGCCTTTTAGGCGCATGGGGAACTTTCAGGCGCATCAGCACTATTGGGGCGCATGAGAAACACTTAGTCTGTTCTGGGCAATTCTAGGCGCATGGACACTATGCAGGTACATGAGTGCCTAGGTGCATGAGCTATCTAGGTGTATGAATACTTAGTCAATTTCAGCCTAACTCTGGGGGCATGAGTACTATTTGGGCGCATGAGGTTTTGGGCGCATGGGACACTTAGGAAGTTATTTCTGTTGGGCGCACGAGCTACTGTTTAGGCGCATGAGCATCCTAATTCACACTTATCATCATAAATTAGTCCCCAATCATCACCTATCATGTTCTAAGCTTAAATCTTACATTCTAAGCTTTAGAAACACAACCATAACATCATCAAGCACATACATAGCCCAAAATCAAACCCCACCCGCAATATACACACATACGGATATAAAACCCAACTTTTATAAAAACGTTCATACATGCATTTCCAGCCTCAAAGAAGTTAAAAACACATAAAAAGGGGGTTCTAGAACTCACCTTTGCAGCTCTTTGGGTAAGACTTCTTCAGACCCGTTTGAAATTGAGTTCAACCTCCTAGAAACCCACCAACACACACACAAGCATACATAAGCATACAACCGAGGATAAAACCAGTTAAGAACACTCAAAAACCATGAATTCTTACCTTGAATTCAAACTTTTCCTTCCTGTTCTTCAAAGAACCAAAACTTTCTGCTTTCTCTCTTCATTTTCTCAAAAAAACCCGAAAGAAATGGGTGTGTAGGAGGTGATGGGCGGCCATCACCTTTTACTCACCAACTTTTTCCAACTTTTGTCCTTTTTTACACTTTTTACCACTTGACTTAGGTAAAATATCTTTTCTTCCTTTTCTTTCTTTTTCTTCACTTTATTCTTCTTTCTTTGACTTTAAAAAAAATAACCAGGTGTTACACTTTTAGCTCTGGAAACACAACTTCTTCTGCTTGGTTAGTTCTTCTCTTTTCAAGTGGGTTGATGAAGAATCTATCTTTCCTCATGTAGATAGCATTCAAAGATTTAAAGTTTTCAGTTCTTTTGAACATTCTGAGTATCTCTTTAAACTCATACTCCCTGAACATAGCCTTATGATTTATCAGATCCAAATTGGCTAGTTCCTTCAAGTCATGAATCTCCAGGGCATTCATAAGAGCAGAGTACTATATAAAAAATTGCACTAGCCCTGAGATCCTTTTGACCATAAACATATTCCAATCACTGTCATACTTCCAAGAAATAATCTTCTAACCAGTCTTACCTTTGGGAGTAGACACACCATTTATCATTTCTACAGTGGTTAGACCTTCTTGAAGTTTCAATTATGAAGGCTCTACAAACCACTTAGGATATCTTTGTAGAACAGGTGCCAAGGAGTCATGGTCTCTATGGGTGAGCTACATGTATTGAGCTGATACTCTAGTTCTAGGCTTCTTGCTGGTAATCTCTTCTTCCAGTTTCATTATTCAACCTAAGGATGGCAGCCCTTAGGGAATTGGTTCTCATATTTCCAAGCTTTCTCTTTGTGAACCCTTGACCAGAGAGATAATCCTTCATTTCCCTATGAGACATGTTGTAGGGATTAGGATATATGAGTGAGGAGTAGATGTTTACTTTTTCATGAAGGATAACTTGGGCACTGAAGCTTTGGGAGAAAGAGTCTTTGCATACCCAGTCCCATAAGTGGGGTCCAACAACTTGTTTAGTTTTTCTTCTTTTGCCCCTTCATTCCCTCATAAGTCATGCCAAACACTTCATCTGGGTCATATCCATGATTGATTGGGAACATGGCTTTCACTATCAGATTATCAGTTTGTGGCTTTTCAACCATGTCTTGGACTGATTTTTCCTCCTGCATAGGACTATCAACAGCTATTGGTTCATCAACCATATAGCCACCCTCAATTTCTCCTTCTTCAAGGTCTACAAAATATCCTTCTCTTTCATTTGAGCTTCAGCCTGTTCATGCTCTTCCAGAAATTCAGCAATAGCCGCGAAGCTTCTAGGATCATCCTTTTTTACTTTTCTTACTTGGTTCTTCTTCTACTATTGGCCTTTTTCCCTTAGCCTTCTCTGGTAAGTACTTCCTCCTCGTGGTATATGTTTGCATTAATGGACCAGAAGTGGTTTCAGGCTGTTCAGCTTCTTTAGGCAAGTTTTCAGCCTTTGGTTGTTCTGGTTCATGAATGGTAGCAGCTAATTCTTCTGTCTCTTGTTGCTCTTCACATAGTCTTTTAATTAGCTCTTTTTGTTCTTAAGTTAGTGATACATCATGCACTAGTTGCATGCTCAATTCCTTCTCAAGAGGAACTGGAGATTGAGGAATAACAACTATAGGTTTAGCAACAGTCCTCTGCTCAACTATGAAGTTCCAAAAGTCATCATCAATGATAAATTCTTCAGTTGTGAAGCTATCAAGAGCTTTAATCATATCACTGAATTCTGCCTCTTCAGTGTGCATATCAGCTGTTTTCTTTGAATAAATTACCATTTCCAAGCTAGACTCATCATGCTTTGTTTCGCTTGTTTCTTCTCCTTTCTCAGTCTCAGAGAACTTATCCTTTTAGCAGAAGGAGAGTCATCAATACTCTCTCCTGATGAGCTCTTAGAAGTAGCTTCTTTATCACTGTCACCCTTTCTTTTCTCTTGTCTTGTCTTAATTGCATCATCTTTTCTTAACTCTACTTTAGATTCTCTTTTGATTTCAACAAGTAGTTCCTGCTCAAATACTCTCTTGTTTAGGCTTTCAAGTTGGTTCTACAAGTCAATAATGATGTCAGTTTGTTTTTTAATTAATCCTTCTTGCTCTTCCATATCAATTGTCTGAATAGCTAAAGTTTCCACATGACCACTTATTTCATCTCTGGATTATTGAACAACAACCTTTAACTTTTCATTCACCTTTTCTTTTTCTTTGTTTTCAGCCTCATATTTCTTTTTCATCTCTTTCAACTCATTCTCCTTCTCATCCAGCTTTGTAAGTCTATCTTGAATAATACTAGATCTTCTATTGAGAAGTCTTTCTATCTTGGTTACCTTTCGCATTAGTTCTAAAATTAACTCATCATTCTCATCAGATTTGTTGACTCTAGATTCTGTATAACTTTCTGAAGGAGCACCCTTAGAAGTAACTTTCTTTACAGACATTTGGCTTGGATGATCCTCCTCATCAGGTGATGATTTGGATTTCTTTGAAGAGCTAGTAGAATCACCAAACTCAACAGGCTCAGTAGTAACGGGAGATGTTTAAGCAGGTAATATGGGTGAATGATGGATTGGAGATATATGTGGAGAAGTGATAGGTTGTGCTTGAGGTGATGAGATTGGTGATTTGTGAAGTGAAGTAATTGGTGATGTGTGGGTGATGATAATGGTGTTCTTTGGGGGAGATGGTATTAGTGAGGGTACAAATGGTGATGCCATATCAACATCATGAACATAAGGTCCAGTGTGAAGATCACCCCTACATTTACTTGGGGTGACACTGACCTTTGCACTTCATCTCTTTTTGCAACATGCTCATCAGCAGTTTGCTGATCATGAGCAGCTGGTTCTTCTTCTTGAATTGGCTCATCACCAATGTCTCGTGTTTTTCAACTTGTTCTTCAAGATTGATCTGCTGTAGCATCCAGGGTGTCACACTCTGACCGACGGTGGAATCATTAGGGGCGGACGAATGTGAAACGATTTTTCATAGCACATGGAACTAATAAGTTGAAATAATATTAAATACCATTATTCATTGAACAATACAAGTCAATTAAATCATAACAATACACAAAATGTAAACAACAACATAAGATGTTTAATTTATCTAAGTCTAAGTCCTGTATGAGGAAGAAGAGTTCCTCAAGTATCAAACCTAAAACATGTTAAAAATAAAGGGTCAACTTTAAAATTTGGTGAGTTCCCATGGGTTGAACACACGCATATATATATATAATATATATATATATTATATATATATATATATATATATATATATATATATATATATATATATATATATATATATATATAAGGTTTACAAGTAGCAATTCATGTCGATGGTTATGAGTTAGCAAGTTTATAGAACACATACAGTTACAACCAAACCTCGACTTGATTACAAGTTTATAAGATTGGCTAAGTGTACTTGGTTCCCATGATGAACAAGCATACGTCATCAGGAGCCGGGAATACATCGGCTTTAGCACCAAATAGGCTTGTCAGACCCAAAGATCTAAGACGTCGCCAAGCTAGCAATAGTTAATGATTGTAAACAAAAACATGTATCTCATATAAGACTTACAATAACTCAAATAACCATGACAAGAAGGTAAAGATGAATTGCATATGCATTTACAAGTATCAAGATGTTTACAAGTGTAAGTTTATCTGGTTAACATGTTTCACCCCAAAAGGTGTGAAATAAAGTAAAAAGGGGGCATGGAGAACTCACACGGGAAACTCACTTGTCAAATAAGTAGAAGAATGATGATTAAAAAGAATAATAATAGGCATCGTTTCAACGTAAACCATCACAAGAAACCTATATATATTTACAAGATTTAAGTTTAATAATAAAAAGTTTAACGAATTAACATGGGCTAGGGTCTTAAGTGAATTTTTGGGGTTTGTTCAATAATTATCTTTAACATATAGAAATCATTCATATTTTCTTGGAAAAATATTTATTTATTTTTCATACAAAGATGTGAAAAGAAACGCTTATAATAATTTCAAAGGTTTATATATAAAGTTTTATAACTAAATAATATTTAGACAATATTAATTGTAAAGAGATATTTGGACCAATAAGAATTTACTATTTATTATTTATGTTGCACCCTGAAAGGATCATACATGCCAACTCAATGGGTGATTTGATGATTGCTCTGCTGGAATCCCTCAAGTCCAAGAAGAAATGCGGATGAAATTCTGCTAAGGAAAAGAACAAATGTTGTCTTCCGCATTTGTCAATGCGGAAGACATAATGCTAATGCGGACAAGTATTTACTCTTCCACATTGACTAATGCGAAAGACTAAAAGTTATTGCAGACAAGACTTTGCTCATCCGCATTTGACAAATGCGGATGACCGAACAAATGCACATAAGTATTTGTTCATCCGCATTAACCAATGCGGATGACCAACATACTAGTGCGGATGATCAAGTGAAGAAATGCTGATCAAGTTAACTCATCCGCATTTGTCAATGCGGATGAAGACTTAGACTAGTTCTGATGTAACAGGTCAGGGGTAGTTTAGTCATTTTGTAAAAGGCATCTTGTCTGCCTATAAATAGAATAGATACCTCGTACATGAGGTGACGCTTGATAGATAGAGAAGTTTTGTTGAGGTCAACAAAGACGAGCTTGTTAATCAGTATGAAATATTCCACCACACCAAGGGAGAATCAATATCTAAACAACTGCACAGATTTGTTCAGTTAGTAAATGACTTGGAAATCATGGGAGTCACTTACAAGATTAAAGAATTAAACAAAAATATGCTTCATAGTCTCCCTAAAAGCTGGAAACAGAATGTAACCATGCTGAAAAATACTCTTGATCTTGAGAGTACTACTCTAGACATCATGATAGCCAAAATTGAAGCTTTAGAACTTTGTGAAAGAAGCAGAAATCTCGATGGACCAAGAGTGATTGAGGCTTACAAATTTCCATCAGAATCTCATTCTATGGAAAATGCCTTCATCACTGAGGAAGATGATTTTATCTCATTAAGAGATCAAATGAACAACACTGGGTTCATTGCAACTCCATCAATCAATCATCCTTCAACCTCATCTCAAACATCCAGAGTCACTGCTGCTCCTCAAACCAATCCTGAAGACTCAAGATCAGAAGAACAAAAGGCACTTACAATGCATTTGTTGCAAGCTTTGAAGCCTACTTGGGAGGAAGACTCACGCCAGCTCATCTAATTCAAGAAGATCCGGAGGAAATGGATCCAGATGATGTGGAAGAAATGGATCTACAATGGCAAATGGCCTTGATTGCAATGAGAGCTAAGAAATTCTTTACAAAAGGAAGAAAGCTGAGCCTGAATGTAAATACAAAACTTGGATATGATAAATCCAAGGTGAAATGCTTCAATTGTGGCATGGCTGGCCACTTCTCAAGAGAGTGCAATGCCCCCAAGAGAAACAACTATCAAAGGAACTCTCCAGGCCAATCATCCTCAAACCTAACTCAAGCTTTCACTCAAACAACCAATAGCAGCAGTATCATCAACACCAATCATATCAGAATCCACCCCAACTAACAAATCAAGCTCATGGAAGTAGTCAGTCTTCAGCTAGTGCTCTAGTGATAAAGCAAGATGGAGTATGTGACTGGAGTGTGTATGTAGAGGAAGTCAAGGCTCAATTTCAAAATCATGCTCTTATGGCTCACATCAATGATGGACCATCTCTAATGCCTACTGAGGTAAAATCTAACCTTTGTAGTGAAAAATGCATTAATGAATTGCAAGGGTATAGGGAGCATAACACAAACTGGCTGATAAAATCAAAGAAGAAAAGGTAAAGTCAGAGATGATGAAGAGAGAAATAAAAAACTTTGAAATCAAAATTAAATCTCTTATCTCTGACAAAGAAAAACTGCATGGTGAGAAGTACACTCTTGCAGCTGAGAATGAGCTACTTACTAAAAAGTTAGCTCAATTTAAGGCTTAACAATCTATGACTGAAGTGAAACTTGAAAAGTTTCAATGTCTTCAGTCAAGCTGCAAGAGATGCTTGATTCCCAAAAGGATCCAAAGGACATGTCAGGGATTGGGTATAATTCATGTCCTCCACCATACAATGACAACTACACTGTCATGCCTGAATCTGTCTCACTCACTGAAGCAATTGAAACTAAAACTATGGAACCTAAATCTGTAGTAAAACAGGTGACCAATCCTCAAAAAAAACCTGACGTTTATATTGAAACCAGTGAAGATAAAATCAAGTTAGGTCACCAATCAAAATCAAAGAGTGTTCAGACAAGACAGTGAGTGTCATGAAACCATCAAGCCATGTAAGAGTAATTGTACCTTTTATAAAATTCATACCATTTGTTTTACAAGGCAAAAAGAAATATGTGAAGACAGTGAAACCCACTATTGAGAGTAGTTCTGATAACGAGATTATATCTCCATAAAATTCAAGCAAATCAGAAAAGGTTTCACTGCAAAAGAAACAAACTGTAACACTGAGTTCAACACATAAAACATCATCAGACCCTCAGTCTTCAAGATTAAGGCAGGGAGTTGGGTTTGATATCTGTAATAAGGAACATGTTACCAGCTTGAGAAAGAAGTAAGAAATAGGTTGAAGAAATAGAAACAGCCCAGACAATTAAACAAAGGTAGTGTTGTGAAGCAAACTACTAAAAGGGCTGATTTTGATTCATCATCTAAAGAAAAGAAAGTGACTCATCAAAAGAAAATATCAGTTGAGTCACACAAGGAAAAATCTGATTCAAGAAACAAACAAATGTATTATGATAGTTGTGAAATGTTCAATCACAAGACAGATAAATGCTTCTTTAATCAGTATTGTTCTATATGTGATATGAACAATCACTCTACCAAAAACTGCTATTTCAACAAGTATTATTCAATCTGTGACATGAACAATCACAATTCATCTGATTGTTACTTCAATCAGCAGGGTTTGAGAATTCCCAACACAAGCCCATCTCAAAAACATCCACTGTGATGCATTTTGTCAGACCTCATCATCATAATATTCAATCTAGGACACCTAGATCATCAAATGATAGAAATAATTTGAAGGAATTAAGGAAGGGTCAAAGAAATCATCTCATGAAACACCAACTTGACCTTCCAAAACATAAATCTACTTTTGATAATGAAAAACGGGCTAAATTTTTACAAAGAAACAGAGACCAACGATTTCAACACTCATCTGAATCCTCAGTAGATGTTGATAAGATGACTCAACCCATTCATTACCAAAAATCTCCCAAGACACCTCCATCCAAATCACAATTTAGAGGGAAATACCAAGAGGTCACCATCATGAATAGGAATAGGAAACCCAAGACCATAATGGCTTGGGTTCCCTATTCTAAATAGTTCTTTTGCTTGTAGGTTCATCCACACAGGTCTAATAGCCTATGGTACGTAGACAGTGGATGCTCTTAACACATGACTGGAGATCGTTCCCTCCTTCATGACTTCAAGCACATACAAGGAACTACTGTGGCATTTGGTGGAGATTCAGAAGGTGGTAGAATTACAGGAGAAGGATTTGTGACAAATAGGATGCTGAGCTTTGACAGAGTGAACTACTGTGAACAACTGAATTTCAATCTACTAAGCGTGTCTCAGATCTGTGACAAGAAATATTCCACTCACTTTACAGAAACTCATTGCTACATTTTGAAACCTGGATTTCAGATCTCTAAAGAATGGGTTGTCTTAAAGACACCAAGGAAGAATAATATATATGTCTTAAACCTGTGTTCTACATCACCTAAGGAAGAAACATGTCTTTTGTCTAAAGCATCATTTGATGAGTCAAAGCTTTGGCATAGACGTTTGGGGCACACTAACTTTTAAAATATGAACAAGTTAGTCAAAGGAAACGATGTCATTGGTCTTCCTAAAAAAGAATTCAATTTTATTGATCAATGTTTAGCGTGCCTCAAAGGAAAACAACACAAATCATCTCACAAAACCAAACTTGTGAACACTAACAATACTCCATTGAAGCTACTTCACATGGATCTATTTGGACCAACTCATGTAATGAGTATGGGAAAGAAATAGTATTCTTTAGTGATCATTGATGACTTTTCACGATTCACATGGGTGTTCTTCCTACTTCGTAAAAATGAGGCATCACAAATTATACAAGAATTTATCACTAAAATTGAAAATCAACTTGATCTTAAGGTCAAAATAATAAGAAGTGATAATGGTACTGTTAGGATCAGTGATCTAAGTTTGATTAATTAGAGAGTATTACAGCGGAATTCGAACAACGAATTAAACAATCAGAAGAACACAATTGATATTCAATGCAACAGTACACGGTTATAGAAAGAGAGAATTCTGCAAAAGAAATATTTCATTGTATACTTTCGTGGTGGCTCAATGTCACACATTACAACTAGGTCAACATTCCTTATATAGGAAATGTGACGTCTGCTGATGTCACTTGATAGTGACATCTAACAGAATTATTCAAACTACTGAAACTATGCAAACTACTGAGAATGTTCTCAACTACTGATTACATCTCAGAAAATGCATAAGTACAAAAACATAAAACTACTGAACTACAACTACTGAAACTATAACTACTGAAAAAGTAAATTACAAGTACTGAAAGGAGACCATCACAACTACTGAAGTTAATGACTTCAGCTGTTGTGACAACTACTAATCACTTTGGTCTTTAGTCTTTGTCTTCAGTCTTTGTTCTCAGTACTTTACTTTCAGACTTTGTCTTCAGCTGATGGCTTCAGACTTTGTCTTCAGTACTTTACTTTCAGACTTTGTCTTCGATACTTTTCTTTCAGACTTTGTCTTCAGACCTTGTAATCAGCTGATGTCTTCAGCTGTTGAGATCTTCTTTAGCAGTTGTAATGTCTGTGGGACGCAGAGGTTTTTCTGATCAGGCTCATTGGTTCTTTTGGTCCAACAAACTCCCCCTGAACCAATGCAGCCAAAACCTCTAAACTATTAATGATCCCACTTATTCTTGGCAGAAACACCCTCTTGATCAGCTTCAGAGGTAATCAGTTAAGCACAGGCCGGGAAAAGGTTTCTAATCTTTTGATTGGCTAAGTATGGAAAGGAACTCTGTCTTGAGGAAACTGGACACAGAGTATTGTCCCAACCATGAAACCTAATTCCCATTAGGAGTCTATAAGACTCACTAGCATAGGCCTCAAGGAGAACAACTTGTTCCTCCTTGGTGAGTTCTTCTGCTTCTCCCTCGAAGAAGAACTCTGGGCCATAATATTCAAACAGTTTATCTCACTGTCTTACCATTTTTCAACTCCACAGTTGTTATCTCTCTGTAAGCAAATTCATCAGGGTGAGAGCCTTCAAGCAACAACTGGAGTTCACTCTTCTAAAGATCTTCAAGTCTTTTGTATAACAACCCCTTCTTGATCATTTTGTTCTAAAGAATAGATTGAGGGGTTGTCTTGGAGTTGTGAGCTCTCTTGAATTCTTCAATGATTTCCTAGGGTGAGACTACCATGGCTAATGTAGTTGCAGCATTCAAGGTCTTCTTCACTTGGCCATGATATCTACTTGGTATATTCTTCTTATGAATTCTAGAACTTACCCTGGGGTCTGGCCAGATCCGCACTCTTTTTCTTTGATGTTGAAAAGTATGTCTAAGAGTGTACAGCCTTAGAGCTTGTTTCTTCATTTCTTGAATGGATGAGGACTGAGGGAATCCTTGTCAACCATCTTGAGAATCTGCTTATCGTGCTGCTTCTGCTGTTCTGCTTCTTCAATCTTTACCTTCAGCATTTGCATTTGCAAGTCAGGTGTAATCACTTGTTGACTTCTGTGCTAAGGTGTTTTAAGGTTGAGAACAACAAAGATTGGCAGACAATCTTCATCATCATCCTCTTCTTCATCTTCTTCTACCCTCAACACCCTTCTCCTCCTTCTGGGTGTATCATGGGTAAGGTTTGAGGTGGTTTTTGGGGTAAAGGAATTGGTTTTGTGGGTTGAGTTATGGGTGACTTTGGTTTAGGGATATTTGGGAGATTTTAGAGATAAGGGTTATGTTTGAGTGGGAGTGTGAGAAGACTGACTTAGCATTTTGGTGGTGAGTTGGCTTTGGAGAGCTTTGCCATTTCAGTTCTCCCTGCACGTTTTCATCAAGTGCTTCGATGATCAACCTTTATTATAGCCTCCAGCAGAGCAGATTTTCTTGGTTATCTCCAAGATACTGTCTCTGGACCAGGCCTTTATCTCTATCAATGATCTTCCAAGGTATTTGGCAATGAATTGATCATTATCTCCAATCTTTCCCTTTCAAACAACATAACCGGCCCATCTAGCTTGAATCTCTTCTATTTCCAGCCTTCTGATCTCAGTGTCTAGTGTGGCTGTGTCATGACCTTGTCAAAAGAGCTGATCTAATTTTATCCATGGATCTGCTATGAGCTTCATTAGCATCTTTGACAAGATCTTCTAAGGATTTATCTTCATCAGCTTTTGACTCAGCACTTTTCTTTCTTTATATGATCAGCTGATCTTCCTTCTCTTTATCTGTGATCAGCTGTTCTAAGATCAGTTCTTTCTCCACCTTCTTCTCTTTTGCAGGTTCTTTCTCATCATCAACTCTTTTTCTTTTCTTTTCTTTCACTGCCTTAGACTTGGAAGTCTCCCCCTTTTTGGTTGCATCGGGATCAGGGGCTTGAAAGACAGAAAGAGATTGTGAACAACATCATCAATGAGGGTTGTAGATTTGAGGAGATCCTTTCATCAATGGCTTTATGCACTATGTCAGTGATGATGGGAGTGATGAGAGGTAAGGAGTTTTGAAAGATAGCAACCATCTGCTCAGAGGGGTTCTGTCCCTGAGAGGTGGTGCCAAAAGTAGTCGCTGGTGGCTCAGTTAAGTGTGTAGGCTTAGTGTTTGGGGAACCTTCAATGGAAGTGCCATCTGTGGGGGGATGGACTTTGATCCTGAGACATTTTGGCTAGCAGCTCTTTGAGTCTGCTCACCTCAGTCTCTAGGATGGTATTATGGGCTAATACATCATAGAAAAAGCCTAGGTCATCATCAGTCGGTGTTGAATCACCTGACCTCCTGATTAAATCAGGATGTACATGCTTTGAGTGTAGATCAGTAGAAGCATGTGCCCCTTGTTCTTGGTACTGGGGACTTCCTGCCTCAAGACTGTGTCCTTATTAGCAGTTGCCTCTGGTAAGGTCTTATGGCTGCTACCAACTTCATCCTGATCATTTGCTGAATCAGTAGAAGTGGCAGCCTTACCAGATGTTCTAACCTCCGTTTCTACACTTGGAGATTGAACATTGTAACCCTGTGCCGTGGGTTATCAGAAGAATTTTGGTCCTCCCCCTCAATAGTTGAGGTATTCCCAGTGGTAAGTGGTTTCTGGGGAGGGGGTGAGGAATGCAACTGACTCAGCACTTTAGCAACTATCAGTGTTGGGCTTTGAGGGGCGGTTGCATGTGGAAATTGGTCCGAAGCAGATTGCACCCGGGTTGAGAGGTGCTCTTCAATGGTAACCCTCTCAATTGAGATAGGTTCCAGAAATATGGGATCCCCAATTATGGTTGCAACAGGATCCTGTTGAGAGGATACCTGTGCGGCTTCAGTAGGTTGAGTCTTGGACATAACTGGGGGGTTAGAACCAGTATGTATTTCCTATGTTTGTGGTACAGGGGCATCCTCAGGTGACTCATCTCCTTGAGTAGCCTTTTTGGGCCTTTTGGATTTGGGTTTGGTGGGGACTTTGGATCTGGACGTGAAGGCTCTGGGTTCCCTCTGCTTGGGTTTTAGCATCCGGGCAGCCCCTTTTAGAGTAGGGTCTGAGTTATGTTTGGAGTATACCTCAGCTAAAACAGCTGGAGCAGGGACTCCAGGACCAACAAGGGCATCAGATTTTAATTGATTCAAAATTTGGCCATCAGAAACCTGGGATAAAGTAGCCATCTGTTTGCCACAGGTTTTTGAGCCAGATCCTTTAGTTCCATGAACACTATCTCAGAAAAATTTAGATTTTGGCGTTCAAGGATAGAGTACAATACCTGTTGCCATCGGGAAGACATCTGATCCCAAGAAGATGTCTTTGATGCAAGGCAGACATTCACCATATGAAAGATAAGTCGTTCAGCATCATGGAAGTGCTTTTTAAGTATGGTTGTAACACTTAAGTCACCCTCATACCCGTTATTGATGAAAGACATATCAGTGGTGCCTTTCGGGTATTCTTTAACATAGGTGCCATCATGCAAGTTTAGGGTTTTGTGAATGATGTCAGGGGTGATGAGCACCTGTTTCTGGTTCACCAACGACTGGAGAGTGAGTTGGCTATCATTGTCACTAGTTATTATAGAGACGTTGGTCCAGAACTGGGTTAAGGAATCAGGGTATATGGTAGGATTCAGAAGAAAGGCTGTTCGGTATTGGGAATCCACCATAAGATCGATGGCATTGTCAAACTTGTTCTAGAAAGCCAATTTCGAAAGGTAGGCAACACAGTTGTGTCGGGGTTTGAGTTTCATGGTCGCCATTGTTGAGATAGAAAAGGTTTGAAAAACAGCTAATGAAACGTTTGGTTATAAGTGCAGGTATTTATAGGTTAAGAAAAGGCTGAAAAGAAAACGACTGAAAGTGTTGGTGTGGGCATCAGTTGTTAAGAAAACAACTGAAGACTTGGTTTTAACTATCAGACGTTTGAAAACAACTAAAGACTTGGTTTTAGTCATCAGTAGTTGTGAAACTACTGAAAACCTTGGTTTTGTCTTCAGCTGTTGTAAACAACTGAGGACTGGTATTAGTCATCAGTAGTTGCGAAGACATGGTTTTGTCATCAGCTGTTTAGGGTGAAACATCAGTTTGTGGAAACAATCTGAAGAGAAAATTCTCATCAATAGTTTTCATCAATTCTTAGCTTTTCAGCTGTTTCATACTGTCCTCAACACTTACTCATCAGACTTAGCTATTTTCAGTGGTTTCATAGGACATCAGTACTTATCTATTTTACTGACATCAGTAGTTATAACTACATCAGTAGTTTGTAACAGAATCAATACATATTGTGACATGTTTACTAATGAGCATCAGAACTTGTTTACTGAGATCATCAGTAGTTATCACTCATTCTAGCTGCAGCATACCAAGCCTTAAGACAAGGTTTTGGAAAGTTGAACTATCCAAGGCTTAGTAAATATATCTGCAAGCTCATCAGCACTAGGCACAAACTTTGGATCAATCAGACCTTTTTCAAAACAATCCCTAATAAAATGGTGTATGATCTCTATATGTTTGGTCCTAGAGTGCTGGACTGGATTTTTGACAATACACAGAGCTGAAGCACTATCCATTAATAATGGAGTCTTAGTCTCTGTAATGCCATAATCCAATAGTTGATTCTGAAGCCAGAGTACCTGAGATGTACAACTTGCAGTAGCAATGTACTATGCTTCAGCAGTGGATGTAGCAACAGATGTTTGTTTCTTACTATGCCAAGAAATCAAACAGTTGCCTAGGAATTGACATCCACCAGAAGTTGACTTTCTAGTTAACTTACATCCTGTATAGTCACTATCTGAAAAAGCAACTATTTGCAAGAGTGTCCAGTGGAATACCATAGACCTAGAGATTGAGTACCTTGCAGATATCTAAAAATTCTCTTGACTGCAATCAAATGAGATTCTTTAGGAGCAGCCTGAAATCTAGCACAAACACAAGTTGCAAACATGATATCTGGTCTAGAAGCTGTTAAGTACATCAAGGACCCAATCATACATCTGTAAAGTGTTTCATCAATAGCTTTACCTTTCTGATCTGCATCCAGTTGTGTGGTGTTGCACATGGGAGTAGAACAGGGCTTACAATTTTGTAAATTAAACTTATTCAAAAGATCTTTTGTATATTTTGACTGATGAATGAAGGTTCCATCAGCCTTTTGTTTGATTTGCAAGCCTAGAAAAAACTGTAATTCTCCCATTGCACTCATTTCAAACTTTTGTTTCATTAAACTTGTAAATTCATCACACAACTGGGGATCAGAGGATGCAAAAATAATATCATCAACATAAATTTGAACAAGTAGCTTATGCTGATCCACTTTCTTAATAAACAAAGTTTTATCTATGGAACCTCTAGTGAAATTATTGTTAAGTAGAAAATTTGAAAGTGTTTCATGCCAGGCTCTAGGAGCTTGCTTCAACCCATAAAGAGCCTTATCAAGTTGATACACCCAATCAGGATGTTTATTGTCTCAAAACCTGGTGGTTGACACACATAAACCTCTTCTTTTATTTTACCATATAAAAATGCACTTTTGACATCCATTTGAAAAACTTTAAGATTGTGGAATGCAACATAGGCTAAGAACAATCAAATTTCCTCTAGTCTGGCTACAGGGGCAAAGGTTTCATCATAATCAATACCTTTCTTGTGAAAACCCTTGTACAACCAGTCTAGCCTTGTTCTTGACAATAAGCCCATTTTCATAAGTTTTATTCCTAAACACCCATTTAGTGCCTATTGCACACTTACCTGGGGGTAGAGGAACCAGTTCCCACACTTGCTGCTTTTTGAACTGAAGTAGCTCAAGCTGCATGGCTTCAACCCATCCATTGTCTCTCAAAGCAACATGATAGTTCTTTGGCTCTAGCTGACTGATGAAGAGAGCATAGAAGCAGAAGTTAGACAATTGACTTCTGGTTGAGACACCAACATTGATATCACCAATAATTTGAGACATGGGTGACTCTTCAGCTCTTGGTATACTATAAGATCAGTGCAAGTGTTTGTAGCCGGTTCAGCAGTAGCAGATGGTGATCCAGAATCTTGAAACCAAGTATTAGATGGCAAGTCAAATGATGTAGAGGAGTCAAAAATCTCATCAGCATTTGTTGTGGATGGAGCTGTAGAAGCTACAGGAACATCAAGTTTAGCAGACTCAGGCAGTTGGTCACTAAACCTGAAAAGGTGAGTACTGATATCATCATCATCTTCAGTACCACCAGGTGGAAGACTTGCTGCAGAAGATGATTTATCCACATGATCTGCAACAGCTGGAGGTTGATAAGGAACATATTGCAGTATGTCCACAGGGTTTTATGGAATTTATCCTTAGGAGATTCATTGAATTTCACATGCAAGGTTTCTTCAACTCTTTGTTCTGCAGTTGAAGACTCTGTAAGCCTTGCATGTGGATGAATAACCTACAAAATACCCTGCATCCACCTTAGGATCAAATTTGTGGAGTTGATCCTTTGTGTTGAGAATGAAACAAGGACACCCAAAGGCTTTGAAGAATGAAATTAGAGGAGCCAAATGATATAGAACTTCATATGGAGTCTTCATCAACCTCTGATTTACTAACACTCTATTTTGCACATAGCAAGCTGTGTTACAGCTTCAGCCCAAAAGGTCAATTGCAAACCAGAGTCAGCCAACATAGACCTTGCAGCTTCAATTAGGGTCCTGTTCTTTCTCTCCACTACTCCATTTTGTTCTGGAGTCCTTGGGAGCTAAACTGCCTCTTGATTCCGTTTGATAGATAAAAATCATCAAGTGTATGGTTTCTGAATTCAGTTCCATTATCACTCCTTATACACTTGACTGATAGGGAATACTGCTTCTCAACATACAACACACAGTTTATAATCGTCTGAGCAACCTCAACCTTTGAATGCAAGAAGAAAGTCCATACAAATCTGGAGTAATCATCCACAATTACCAGACAATATTTCTTCTTTGCCATGCTCATCACTCTCACAGGACCAAATAGATCCATGTGCAGTAACTGCAAGCAGGCAGTGGACTTAGGTTCAATAGGAGGAATGAGACTTGTGCTGTTTTCCTTTTAAACAAGCAGTGCAGGTTTCATCACAGTGGAACTCCTTTATTGGTAGACCTCTCACTAAACTATTGTGGATCAGCTGATTCATGTTTTTGAGATTACATGACCCAACCTTCTATGCCACAGTTTAGATTCCTTAGGAGAGGCTTTGGAGAACAGACAAGGATGACCCTTCAAATCAATCTTCTTTGACAAATCCAAGGCATATACTCTTCCAATCCTGTTGGCCTTCAGGAGAGTATGATCATCCAATACCTTGTCAATCAGCCTCAAAACTTGGAAGACAGAATCCTGCAGTTCTGGCTTGTGAAAAGTGCAACATGCCCTTTATCACACATCTGACTGACACTCAGTAGATTATACTTGAGATTCTCCACATGGTTAACATCATCAAATCTGATATTCCATTAGACACATATCCTTTCCAATGATGTAACCCTTGGCATCATTTCCAAATGAAACAAATCCCTTCTTTCCTTGAGAGTAGTCATTAAGAAGAAAACTGCTCCCAGTCATATGCATAGATCCTCCACTGTCTACATACCAGATGCTCATTTGGCATGCTGAAGAACCCTGCATTATCATAAAGAACTAGTTAGGTTTTGAGACCCAAACCTTTTTGGTTTTGGGTCTGTTTTCATCAACAGATTTAACCATAACTTGTTTCTTATGATTAACAGCTGATGGAGAAGGAGATGGTGCTGAAATGGATTCCTTGGATTGGGCTTGGAATGCCTTTTCAGTGGTTGATCATAGGTGCATCTAGTTGGTTAACTCTCCCCAACAAATGCTGAACCATCATAACAAGTTGTGTTGATTTGTAGCAAAGCTTTCAGCTCTTGTGACATATAAGTACTTGTGTATGATGAGTTCCTGTGGCCCACCATTTCTTCCTTGAAATTCACAGACTTAGTCTGATGTTTATCATGAGGAGCACTATCAGCTGTTTTATGATAAACCCTATCCTTCTTTTTGGATTTGGATGAAGGCTTGGGTTATCACATTGGGATGACTGTGGTACAAACTTGGTCTCAAACTCATTTTTCATTTCATCCATCTGGATTTTAATGAGCTTATCTCTGTTGAGTTTGGAACCCTTTCTGTACCAACATTCATCAGAAAGATTTGAATTTACCACATATTTCACATGGCTTATTCTTCATCTTGAATTGATCAACTGCTGATGTGGAAACTACTGAAGGTGTGCTCTTCAGTACTTTCCTCCTTTCAGTACTTGTGTTAAGTACTGAAGGATCTGTAACAACTGAAGACTTGTTCTTCAGCTGTTCTTTATCAGCAGTTGTTAATCTTTTTATTTCAGCTGATTTGAAATGCTTTTCAGATGTTGTGTCTTTCCCTTAGTACTTAAGATACTTTGAGAGACAACATCTGAAGTACTCAGCTTCATGTGCTTATCAGTAGTTGACCCATCAGGCAATTGATTTGCTGAGGTATCAACACTGATTTCATCTTGTGATTTTGGGTGATCACTTGAGGATGATACACATGATGATGTGGTTTGGAAATTACTTTCACCTTCAGGTTTTACTATTGATTTTGGAGTAAAATCTGTAGGTGGTGCAATGTGGTTGTAACCTATTCCAAACTTCACATTCGAAGCAGATTGCTTGCTGAGCAGCATTTCAAATCCCTAAGGATGATACCCAGTGGTCACACTCAACTTGGGTAACTGCAAGTTTTTCTTTGAGTTCTCTGTGGTTCTCAAGAATGACCTCTAGCTTAGCCTTTTCATCATTTAATTGGCATTTAAGCTTATAATCTCATCATCTTTATCCGTAAGGACAGACTCATATTCAACTTTTCTTTTGGAAATAGTTTGCTCAAGCTCAAGATTTTGATTAATAAAGCTACATTTGCCTCTCTAATAGAGATAAATGCAGCTATGCAAGATTCAGAACATAGCTTGGCCTTAGCCTCAGAGGATACCTGGGTTATGTGATGAAGATGCATTAGAGCATGAACTCTCAGTAGACTGGGCCATAAGAGCTAGATTCCCAAAAGGATGTTCACCACCATGTTACCATCACCAGCAAATAATTGCTCATTACCAGAGAGATCATCTGGTAAACTGCTCCAGTCAACAACACCAGGGGTGAAGAAGCTGTGATGAGGTTGTGATTTAGATGATTGAGATGGTAGAGGCTCAGGTAAGGCTTAAGGTTGTTGTACAATAGGAACTTGAACTTGATTTGGCTGAGGCATATAATAGCAGGGATATGGATATGACATTGGACCCTGAGGGACAAAATATGCAGGAGATAAGGGTTGTGAATGATGACCAGAACTAGCAGGATGTTGCCATCTGTTTTGTGGACTATTGCTTGGAAAAGTCACAAAGGGTGCAAGGAGTTAGATCCAGTTGATCTACACTCTCTTGCAAAGTGCCCAAGCCTATGGCATTTGTGACACCTCAACTTACTCTTGTCAAAACCAACTTTGGTTATGCCAGAGAGTCCTGGAAATTCCTACCAGTGCTTTTGTAGAACTTTTGAGATCTGATATTAATCAAGGCCATTTGGCTCAGAATATCCATCTCTTCTAAGTCATCATCAGCAATACCCTTTAAATCATCCATAATGAAACAAAAATTGTCACTATTACAGCCTGACTGACTGTCAGCACTAACAAATGCATGATCAGAACTGTTTGAAGAGAAATCTATATGCTCATCATAATTGCTTTCTGATGCAGCATATTCTGACTCATGACCAACCAAGGTAGTGTTCCCTGGTACAAAGTCATCAGTGAGCTTTCCTGATGATGTCAGTTTCCTTTTTGCTCTATCTCTCTTTCAAATGTAAGCAGTTTCCCATGGAGTTGGGTGAGAGATAGGCTATCCAGATTTGCACTAGAGGTAGGACAATGGTATATGTGTCCCATCTCTCAGGCAGTGATCTGAGGAATCTATTGTTCATCTGGCTATTAGTTTATTTATGTTTGACCATTTTCAGCTCAGAGATCAAACAGGAAAAATGCTCAAACTGTTGAGTCAGTGTCTCACCCTTCTTATGAGAGAATGTCTCATATTGTTGGGCAAGGATTTCTTGTGGTTGCTGAAACCTCATCTGTTCCACCAAATTGTTCTTTCAATGCATTCCAGAGGTCATGAGGAGTTTCATGATGCATAAGCCCATAATAGATTCATTAGGCAGAGCCATGGCCAGAATACCATGCGCTTTAGCATCAATTCAAACAGTTTTCGATCCTCATCTGAGTATTGTTCCTTCTTCTTCGGAACCATTTGGTTGGTTTCCGGATTGTTCACCATAGGCTTGTGTGGACCATGTACCACAGATGTCCAGCAACTGAACTGTTAACAGACAGGTGATGAAGCATTCTTCGTTGCATATGTTATACTCAGTCCTAACCAGCATCGGAGGCTTGGTTCAGGAACCGGTATTGTGAGGGTCATTAAAAGGAGTAGTCATTTCAATTCAACCAAATTCAATTAAGTTTTAATATTTAGAACAAAACACAACAAACCAATATGAACCAAAAGAAAACTCAAGCAAATAAACCAAAGCAGCAGAATTCAATGATATAACCATTCTTGCAAATAGCTAATTCAATCAAACTTAGATATCGAAATAGAGTTTCAATGATCAATTGTTAGATCGATCATGATTAACCCTGCTTTGTACCATTTGTAGGATCATGATCTAAGTTTGATTAATTAGAGAGTATTGCAGCAGATTGAAAACAAATTAAACAATTCAGAGAACACAATTGATATTCAATGTAACAGTACACGGTTATAGCAAGAGAGAATTCTGCAAAAGAATATTTCATTTGTATACTTTCGTGGTGGCCAATGTCAAACATTACAACAGGTCAACATCCTTATATAGGAATGTGACGCTGCTGATGTCACTTGTAGTGCAATCTAAAGTGTTGGACCAAAAGAACCAATGAGCCAAGATCAGAAAACCTCTAAGTCCCACATGGTATCACAACAACTGCTGAAAGCCTCATCAGTAGTTTGACAAGTGCTGAAGACTTCAACAGCTGAAGATCAAGTGCTGAAGATTCAACAGCTGAAGAACCAAAGTGCTGAAGTACAACAGCTGAAGAACACAAGTGCTGAAGCTGAAAGACCAAAGTACTGAAGTACAACAGCTGAAGAGTTTACAAGTGCTGAAGATCAACAACTGATGTACAAGGTCTGAAGACAAAGACTGTAGACATCAGCTGATGATATCTACTGAAGTCATCAGCTGATGAAACACCTGAAGGTCAAAGTCTGAAGATCAAGTACTGAAGCCTCAGTAGTTTGTCACAACTGCTGAAGAGTACTTCTTCAGTAGTTGTGATATCAGTAGTTTTATATTTTTATGTTTCAGTAGTTTTGTAAACGACTGAAGAGCTTGTTCTTCAGTCGTTGTAGTTTCAGTAGTTTTATATTTTGTACTTAACATGCTGATATGTTCTCAGTAGTGTGAACATTTCAGTAGTTTGTTAAGAATTAGTTATTTTTGTATTAGATCTGCCAGTTGTCACTTTCCGTGATAACAGCAGTGATTGTTGCACTCTATATAAGGAGTGACAACTTATTGTAACCAGAGGGAATGAATGGAATGAACGAATGATTTGATTAGAAATATTCTACATCTATAAACATTCCTTGAAATCAGAAATATATTCTCTCCCTATAACCGTATGCGATCTTAATGCTTACAAGTATCGATTGCTTGCTACAATTTGTCTAATTCTAGTTGTATTCCGCTGCTTTTATCCTAATACATCAAACTTGTGATCGCTGATCCTGTCAAATGGTATCAGAGCAGGTTAATCATTGATCGATCTAATAATTGATCATTGAAACTGCTATTCAAGATCTAAGTTTGATTGAATTAGCTTTTGTTTTTGCAAGAAACGGTTATAGAGATTGAATTTTCTGTATTTCTGCTCATTCATCCTGAGATCTTTTCTTGGTTCTCATTGAGTTTGTTGTGGTCTGTCTAAAACTTTTAAAAGCTTGAACTAAATTGTTTTTGAACTGAAAATGACTACTCCTTCCAATGATCCTCACAATACTGGTTCCTCAACCAAGCCACCTATGCTGGTTAGGAATGAGTATAAATGGCAAAGACGTATGCTCCATCACCTGTCTGTTAACAGCGCAGGGTGTTGGACATCAGTGGTACATGGTCCACACAAGCCTATGGTGAATAACCCGGAAACCAATCAAATGGTTCCGAAGAGGAGGGAGCAATACTCAGATGAGGATAAGAAGTTGCTTGAAATTGATGCAAAAGCCCATGGAATTCTGGCCATGGCACTGCCAAATGAAATCTATTCTGGGCTAATGCATCATGAAACTGCCCATGACCTCTGGATGCCTTGAAAGAACAATTTGGAGGAACAGATGAGGTCTTGGCAAATAATAGAGAAATTCTTGCCCAACAATATGAGACATTCTCTCATAGAAAGGGTGAGACACTGACTCAACAATATGAGCGGTTCTCTTGTTTGATCTCTGAACTAAAAATGGTCAAACTTGAATACACCAATATTCAGATGAATAACAGATTTCTCAGATCACTGCCTGAGAGATGGGACATATACTATTGTCCTACGCTCCAGTGCAAGTTTGGACAAACTATCTCTCACCCAACTCCATGGGAAACTGCTCACTTTTGAGAGAGAGATAGAACAGAAGAGAAAGTGTCTTCATCTGGAAAGCTCACTGAAGACTTTGTACAAGGCAACACTGCCTTGGTGGGTCATGAGTCAGAATATGCTTCATCTGAATGCCAGTATGATGAGCATATTAATTTCTCTTCAAGCACTTCTGATTCTGCATTTGTGAGTGTTGATGGTCAGTTTACTGGGTGTAATAATGACAATCTATGTTTCATTATGGATGATCTCAAGGGGATTGCTGATGATGAAGAAGAGAGGATATTTTGAGCCAAATGGCCTTGATAAATATCAGATCTCAGAAGTTCTATAAAAGAACTGGAAGAAAATTCCCAGGACTCTCTGGCAAAACCAAAGTTGGTTTTGACAAGAGCAAGTTGAGGTGTCACAAATGCCAAAGGCTTGGACACTTTGCAAGAGAGTGTAGATCAACTGGATCTAACTCCACTGCACCCTTTGTGACTTTTCCTGGCAATAGTCAACAACACAGAGGGCAACATCCTGTCACCTCTAGTCATCATCCTCAACAACAATCTCCGGCATATTTTGTTCCTCAGGGTCAAATGCCATATCCGTACCCTTGTTATTACATGCCACAGTCAAATCAAGTTCAAGTTCCTATGACACCACAACCTCATGCACTACCAGAACCTCAGCCTTCCCAATCTCATCAACAAACTCAACTCAACAACACAGCTTCTTCACCCCAGGAGTTGTTGACTGGAGCAGTTTACCAGATGACTTGTCTGGTCATGATCAACTGTTCTCAGGTGCTGGTCAACATGGTGGTGACAGTCCTTTTGGGAATCTAGCTCTTATGGCTTTGGAGTCTGCTGATACTTCATTTTCTAATGCCTCTACACCTCAGGTATCACAGGTATCCTCTGAGGCAAAAGCCAAATTATGTTCTGAACCATGCATAGCAGCATTTGCTTCCATTAGAGAAGCAAATGTAGCTCTAATTAATAAGAACATTGAGCTAGAACAAATAATTTCAAAAACAAAGCTGAGTTTGAGTTGTGCTCAAAGATAAAAATGATGAGATTTATAAACTGAATTGCCAAATAATTGATGATAAGGCTAGAGAAGAAGTACTTCTAGAGAAGTACAAAGATCTCAAAGAAACCCTTGCAGTTACCCAGGTCGAGTGTGATAGATGGGTACAATCATGCAAAGGTTTTGAAATGCTTCTTAGTAAGCAATCTGCTTCAAATGTGAAGTTTGGAATTGGTTACAATCACACTGCTCCACCTACAGATTTTACCCCAAGAGCAGAGGTAGAATCTGATGGTGAGAGTGATAACCAATCCATCACATCATGTGATCTACCTTCTGATACAGCACAATCAGAAGTAGCAGTCAGCATCAAGCCCTCTTTGAACCTATCAGCTGATGTTGATGGTTCAAATGCTGACATTCACATGATTAATGAGTTGATCAACTCAGGAGTTAATCCTGAAGGTCCTGAAAGGACTAGAGAGCAGGATTTAACACCTGAAGTTCAAACTTCAACTGCTGTCAGTACTGAAGAGAAGAAAACTGGCAGTAGAAAGAGTTTGAAGACTACTAAAGAGGTTGTCAAGAAAGCAACCAATGCTTCCAAAGCATTGAAGAACAAGTCTTCTGTTGCTTCACCCTCTTTAGTTGATGATCAACCTAAGATGAAGAAGAAACCATGTGAAGTATGTGGTTTGTTCAATCATCTTACAGATGATTGTTGGTACAAAAGAGGTTCCAACAAACAAAAAAAAAAAGAAGAAATTAATGAGAAAATGGTAAAAATGAAAACTGAGTTTGAGACCACATTTGTATCAGCAACATCAAATCCTGTAACCCTTAAGTCCTTAAAGAAATCCAAAAAGGAAGGGGTTAAACAGGTGACAGCTGAGGGTGCTCAGAAGAAGAAGGTGCAACATAGGAACTTATCAAACTCCACTAGCAATGTGTCTGATGAGCTGAAAGCTTTATCACAAAATCAGACACAGCTGGTGATGATGGTACAACATCTGTTGGGTAGAGTTAACCAACTAGATTCTCCTATGTTGAAACCACAGAAAAGGAGGTCCAAGCCAAAGGACTCCTCTTCTACACCATCTTCTTCCTCTCAGGCTGTTGTTTCAAATAAACCTGTTAGTTTACCATCTATTGATGAGACCAGGCCCAAAACCAAAAAGGTTTGGGTCTCTAAAACTAACTGATTGTTTATTTTTGCAGGGTTCTTCAACATGCCAAAGTAGCATCTGGTATGTAGACAGTGGGGGATCTATGCACATGACTGGGAACAACTCTCTTCTTCATGACTACTCTCAAGGAAAGAAGGGATTTGTCTCTTTTGGCAATGATGCTAGGGGTTACATCATCGGTAAGGGCTTTGTCTCCAATGGAGAAATCAAATTTGATGATGTTAATCATGTGGAAAATCTCAAGTACAATCTCTTGAGTGTCAGTCAAATGTGTGATAAAGGCCATGTTGCCCTTTTCACCAGTCAAAACTGTAGGATTCTGTCATCCAAAGTTTTGCACTTGATTGACAAGGTGTTGGATGATCACACTCTCCTGAAAGCCAACAGGACAGGAAGAGTGTATGCCTTAGATCTCTCTAAGAAGATAGATCTCAAAGGCAATCCTTGCCTATTTTCCAAAGCCTCTTCTCAAGAATCTAAACTGTGGCACAGGAGGCTTGGTCATGTTAATCTCAAAAACATGAATCAGCTTACCCACAATAGTTTAGTCAGAGGCTTACCAATAAAGGAGTTCCACTGTGATGAAACCTGCACTGCTTGTTTAAAAGGAAAACAGCACAAAGTCTCATTCCCTCCTATTGAAGTGCCCAAGTCCACTGCCTGCTTGCAATTACTGCATATGGATCTATTTGGTCCTGTGAGAGTAATGAGCATGGCAAAGAAGAAATACTGTCTGGTAATTGTGGATGATTACTCCAGATTTGTATGGACTTTCTTTCTACATTCAAAGGATGAGGCTGCTCAGAAGATTATTCACTTTGTGCTGTATATTGAGAAGCAGTATTCCCTTCCAGTCAAGTGTATTAGGAGTGACAATGGAACTGAGTTCAGAAATCATACACTTGATGACTTCTATCTTTCAAAGGGAATCAAAAGGCAGTTCAGCATTCCAAGGACTCCAGAACAAAATGGAGTAGTGGAGAGAAAGAACAGGACCCTCATTGAAGCTGCAAGGTCCATGCTGGCTGACTCAGGTTTGCCACTGACCTTTTGGGCTGAAGCTGTCAACACAGCTTGTTATGTGCAAAATAGAGTTTTAGTAAATCAGAGGTTGATGAAGACTCCATATGAAGTTCTCCATCATTTGGCTCCTCTGATTTCATTTTTCAAAGCATTTGGGTGTCCTGTTTCATTCTCAACACAAAGGATCAACTCCATAAATTTGATCCTAAGGTGGATGCAGGGTACTTTGTTGGGTATTCATCTACTTGCAAGGCATACAGAGTCTTCAACTGCAGAACAAAGATGGTTGAAGAAACTCTACATGTTAAGTTTAATGAATCTCCAAAGGACAAGATTCCACAAAGTCCTGTGGAGTTATTTGATTTGGACATACTGCAATATGTTCCTTATCAAACTCCTGCTGTTGCTCCTGTCAACAGTTCACACCTGGTGGTACTGCTGATGATGATGATGATTGCAGTACTCACCTCTTCAGGTTTAGTGATCAGCTGCCTGACTCAGCTAGACCTGATGTTCCTGTAGCTCCAGTAGCACCATCCACAACAAATGCTGATGAGATTCTTCGAATTCAACTTCCTTTGAATTACCATCCACTGATTGGTTTCAAGGAAATGATTCACCATCACCATCTGTTGCTGCTGAACCGGCTACAAACACTTGCACAGATCTCATTGTGTATCAAGATCTGAAGAATCACCCTATGTCTCAAATCATTGGTGATATCACTGCTGGAGTATCAACAAGAAGTCAATTGTCAAATTTCTGCTTCTATGCTCTCTTCATCAGTCAGCAAGAGCCAAAGAATTATCACATTGCTTTAAAGGACAATGGATGGGTTGATGCCATGCAGCTTGAGCTTCTTCAGTTCAAGAAACAGCAAGTGTGGGAACTGGTTCCTCTACCTCCAGGTAAGTGTGCAATAGGCACTAAATGGGTGTTTAGGAACAAAACTGATGAAAATGGGCTTATTGTTAAGAACAAGGCCAGACTGGTTGTTCAGGGGTTTGCACAAGAAGAAGGTATTGATTATGATGAAACCTTTGCCCCTGTAGCCAGACTGGAAGCAATTCGATTGTTTTTAGCTTATGCTGCTTATCAAAACCTTAAAGTTTTTCAAATGGATGTCAAAAGTGCATTTTTGTATGGAAAAATAAAGAAGAGGTTTATGTATGTCAACCTCCAGGCTTTGAGGACAATAAACATCCTAATTGGGTGTATAAGCTTGATAAAGCTCTTTATGGGTTAAAACAAGCTCCCAGAGCCTGGTATGAGACATTATCAAACTTTCTTCTGGAAAACAATTTCACTAGAGGCTCCATAGATAAGACTTTATTCATTAAGAAAGCTGGGCAGCATAATCTACTTGTTCAAATTTATGTAGATGATATCATTTTTGCATCCTCTGATCCAAAGTTGTGTGATGCCTTTACAAAGTTGATGCAACAGAAGTTTGAAATGAGTGCCATGGGAGAATTACAGTTCTTTCTGGGGTTGCAAATCAAACAAAAGGCTGATGGAATTTTTATTCATCAGTCCAAATATACAAAAGATCTTTTGCAAAAGTTTGATTTACAAAACTGTAAGCCTTGTTCTACTCCCATGAGCAGCACCACACAACTGGACACAGATCAGAAAGGTAAAGTGGTTGATGAAACACTTTACAGATGTATGATTGGGTCCTTGATGTATTTAACAGCTTCTAGACCAGATATTATGTTTGCTACATGTGTTTGTGCTAGATTTCAGGCTGCACCTAAAGAGTCTCATCTGATTGCAGTCAAGAGGATCTTTAGATATCTGCAAGGCACTCCATCTCTAGGTTTATGGTATTCTACCGGACATTCTGGTAAATTAGTTGCTTTTTCTGACAGTGACTATGCAGGGTGTAAGTTGACCAGGAAATCAACTTCTGGTGGATGTCAATTCCTAGGCAACTGCTTGATTTCTTGGCAGAGCAAGAAACAGACCTCAGTTGCTACATCACTGCTGAAGCAGAGTACATTGCTGCTGCAAGTTGTACATCTCAGGTACTCTGGCTTCAAAACCAACTTTTGGATTATGGCATTACAGAGACTAAGACTCCATTGTTAATGGATAGTGCTTCAGCTCTTTGCATTGTCAAAAATCCAGTCCAGCACTCTAGGACCAAACATATAGAGATCAGACATCATTTTATAAGGGATTGTTTTGAAAAAGGTCTGATTGATCCTAAGTTTGTGCCTAGTGCTGATGAGCTTGCAGACATTTTTACTAAGCCTTTGGATAGTTCAACTTTCCAAAACCTGGTGTTAAGGCTTGGTATGCTGCAACTAGAATAGTGACAACTACTGATGATCTTAGTAATTCATACTGATGATCATGAGTACCTATGTCACATATAAGTACTGATGAGCTCTTTTACCTCAGTAGTTTTATAACTACTGAAGGCTAAATGTCTCACAAGTACTGAAGTACTTCATCTGTTCTAAACTACTGATGTAGTTACAACTACTGATGCAGTTACAACTACTGCAATCAGTAAAAACAGATAAGTACTGATGTCCTATGAAACAACTGAAATCAGCCAAAAAGACTGATGAATGTGTTGAGGACAGTTTGAAACAGCTGAAAAGCTAAGAATTGACGAAAACAGCTGAAGAGAACTTTCTCTTCAGTCGTTTGTACAACTGCTGTTTCATTTTAACAACTGAAGCAAAACCACGTCTTCAGTAGTTTTATAACTACTGATGACTAATACCAAGTCTTCAGTTGTTTACAACAGCTGATGACAAAACCACTGTCTTCAGTAGTTTCATAACTACTGATGACAAACACCAAGTCCTCAGTTGTTTCAATCATCTGAAGTCAAAACCACGGTCTTCAGTAGTTTTCTAAACTACTGATGCCTAACACCACGACTTCAGCTGTTTCAACGTCTGAAAGGATAATACCATGTCAACGGTCGTTTAAAACTACTGATGACTAACACCACATCCTTCAGTCGTTTCCTTACCCGTACCCTATATATATCCCTAACCTAGCTCTCATGCTTCATCTTCTTCAAACCTAACGTTCCTCTCCAAAACTTCCCTTTCTCAATGGCGTCTATGCAAATTAAACCGCGACACAACTGTGTTGCCTACCTCACTAAATCGCCCATCTGGACTAAGTTCGATACTGCTATCGATCTTATGGTTCAGTCCCAATACAACACGGCATTTCTTCTGAATCCATCTTACATGCCGAATCCTTGCACCAATTTTGGATGAACGTTACTGTTACCACTGGGGAGAACAACACACATCCCTCCGGTCGGTCGTCAACACCAAAGAAGTAGTCATCACTCCTGCAATAATCCGCCAAATTCTTCAACTGAATGATGCTACTTCTCCTGCTGGATATCCGAAGGGCACCATAGATCTATCCTTTGCTCAACATGGATATCAAGGCGATCTCAGTGCCTCCACTATCATGAAGAAACACTTTAATGACGCTGAGCGCCTGATCTTTCACATGGTGAATGTATGTTTGGCCCCTAAGACGTCGTCTTGGGATCAAATGTCCCCAAATGGCAGCAGGTAATGTATTCTATTCTTGAGCAACAACCACTTAATTTTTCTGAAATAATATTTTAGAGCTCAAGGATATGGCTCAAAAACTAACTGCCAACCGTTGGATACTATATCCACGGTTCATAATGGCCATTATTACAGACCAGCTTAATGCTGAGGGACTTGTTGGCTTGGGAGTCCCTGCTACGGCTGTTCTGCCGGAAGTATACTCCCGGCACAACTCTGACCGGACACTCAAAATGGCTGCCAAGCTGCGAAAACCCACGCAGCTGGAACCCACAGCCACCACCTCCAAATCCAAAGTCCCCACCAAACCCACCAAAAAGAAACCCAAAACGGCTACTCAGGGAATTGAGTCCCCTGAGGATGCCCCTGCAACACAAACGCAGGATATATCCACTAGTCCAAACCCCCTAGTGGATACAATGACTTCAGCCACAGCCGCTCAGGCTTCCTCTCAACAGGAGCCTGCAGCAACCACACAAGGGGTACCTACTTATCTGGGATCTTCCTCACTTGAGGAGATTGCCATTGAAGAGCACCAACCTCCCCAGGTGCACACTGCTTCTATCCCCTCACCCCAAACAACCGCCCCTCACAGCCCAACTTTAATAGTTGCACAAGTGCTGACTCAATTGCACTCCTCACCCCCTCCCCAGAAACCACTTACTACTGGGAATACCTCTACAATTGAGGGGGAGGAACACAGTGCACTTGAGAACCCACAGCACAGGGGTTTCCCACTTCTATCTCCTGGTGTAGACAAGGAGCTTAGAATATCTAGTGAGGCTGCCACCTCCTCTGACTCAGCACATGACCAGAGTGAGCTGGTAACATTGCTAAGACCTCACTAGAGGCAACAGCTGATGATGGACATTGTCCTGAGGCTGGAAGTCCCCAGTACCAAGCACAAGGGGCACATGCACCAACTGGTCTACACCCAGTGCATGTAAATCCTGCTCTAAGCAGGAGGTCAGATGATTCAGCTTCGGCTGATGATGACCTGGGCTTTTTCTATGATGTTCTTGCCCAGAACACAATCCTTGAAGAGAAGAGTAGTAGGCTGCAAAACCTACTTGACCAACTCTCACAAGGAGAAAGACCATCTGCCTCTATCCACCCACAGATGGCACCTTCACTTGAAGGTTTCCCAAACACCGAGCCACTCCAAAATCAACCACCTGCCTCTGCTTCAGGCCCTACTTCTCAGGAACAGAACCCTCCTGAGCAAATAGGTGCTGTACTCCAAAATTCCCTCCCTCTCATCACACCCATAATCACTGATATAGTGATCAAAGCCATTGATGAGAGGCTTTCCTCAACATTACAACCTTGTTGATGCTGCTGTCCAAAAGACTCTTTCTGCGGTACAAACCCCTTCCTCCAATGCAACCAAAAAGGGGAGAGTACTGCAGTGAAAGAAAAGAAGAGGAAAAGATCCGAGGAAAAGAAGGAAGCGAAGCAAGCCCAAAAGGAGGAGAAAGAACAGCAACCAATGCTCACCTACAAGCGAAAGAAAGGTGCTGATGAGCACATTGCTGAAGATAAAGCCTTGGAGCTACTGATAAAAGAGGCTGATGCCGAACACAGCAGATCAATGGACAACATCATTGATCAGCTGTTTAGGCAAGGCCATGACACCAATAAACTTGACTCTGAGATTCGACGACTAGAGATTGAAGAAATCCAGAATAGATGGGCAAGTTATGAAGTGTTAGAAAGAGAAAGGCTTGAAATCATGATAAGATTTATTGCAAAATATCTTGGAAGATCAATGATTGAAATCAAAGCTTGGTCCAGGGACAGTATCTTGGCAATCACCACCAAGATCTGTTCGTCTGAAGCATACACTAAGGGGCTTATTGAAGCTTTGAATGAAGCGGGTGCTGGGAGCAGGACTGAGCTAGCCAAGCAATCAAAAGCCACACTCACCTCAAGGATGCTAGCACAGCCTGTCAACATTCCCACACCAAAACCACCCAAAACACAACCCACCAAACCAACTCCCTTACCCTCAAAACCCATAGCCGATGATATACCCTTGAAGAAGAAGAGAAGGATATTGAGGCTAGAAGAAGATGAAGAAGATGATGAAGACAGGCTGCCGCTCTCAGCTGTGATTCAGTTGCCTAAGGCCACAAGTCACTCCTCAGCAATTACTCCGAAGTCCAGAGACAAATGGTTAAAGTGAAGCTAGAAGAAGAAGAGCTTCATAAACAGCATGATGAGGAATTGCTGAAGAGAGTTGACAAAGCTTATGCAGCCACATCTTCTATCATCAATATGAAGGAGCAAGCCCTCAGACTTTACACTCTCAGGCATACCTTTCAATATCAAAGGAAGAGTGAGGATTTGGCCTGATCCCAGGGTCTCTCACAGAATTCATAAGACAATATACCTCGGAGATACATTGGCCAGGTGAAAAAGATCGTAGATGAAGTGATCTCTCTGGTCTTTGTAGTTTCACCTGGGAAATCCTAGAAGACTTCAAGAAGGCCTACAAAGCTAATCTAACCCCTCAGAAGATGCTGGAAAACAAAATAGTGAAAAAGGGGTTAGTTTACAAGAGGCTTGAGGAAGTCAGGAAAAATGAGCTCCAGTTGTTCCTAGAGGGTAATCACCCGGATGAGTTTGCTTACAGAATAATAACAACTGTGGAGCTAAAGAATGGGAAACAGGCCAAATACCTGTCTGAGTATTATGGGCCGGAATCATTGTTTGAAGGAGGTGCTGAAGAGCTAACCATGGAGGAACAAATCACCTTCCTTGAGGCCTACACAAGAGAGTCGTACAGACTCATTATGGGGAAGTGAATCTCATGAATGGGATAACAACTCTGTGTCCTGTTCCCAAAACAGAGTTCCCATTCATACTCTGCCAAACAAATATTTGAGGTTCTTCCCAGGCCGGAGCTTACATGGGTCATCTTCTCTACTGATCAAGAAGGAAAAAGACCAACATTTTGCCATCAATAAGTGGGAGAATAAATAAGTTAGAGGTTTTGGCTGCATTGGTTCAGGGGAGTTTGTTGGACCAAAAGAACCAATGAGCCAAGATCAGAAAACCTCTAAGTCCCACATGGTATCACAACAACTGCTGAAAGCCTCATCAGTAGTTTGACAAGTGCTGAAGACTTCAACAGCTGAAGATCAAGTGCTGAAGATCTCAACAGCTGAAGAACCAAGTGCTGAAGTACAACAGCTGAAGAACACAAGTGCTGAAGCTGAAAGACCAAAGTACTGAAGTACAACAGCTGAAGAGTTTACAAGTGCTGAAGATCAACAACTGATGTAAGGTCTGAAGACAAAGACTGAAGACATCAGCTGATGATATCTACTGAAGTCATCAGCTGATGAAACACCTGAAGGTCAAAGTCTGAAGATCAAGTACTGAAGCCTCAGTAGTTTGTCACAACTGCTGAAGAGTACTTCTTCAGTAGTTGTGATATCAGTAGTTTTATATTTTTATGTTTCAGTAGTTTTGTAAACGACTGAAGAGCTTGTTCTTCAGTCGTTGTAGTTTCAGTAGTTTTTATTTTGTACTTAACTGCTGATATGTTCTCAGTAGTTGTGAACATTTCAGTAGTTTGTTAAGAATTAGTTATTTTGTATTAGATCTGCCAGTTGTCACTTTCCGTGATAACAGCAGTGATTGTTGCACTCTATATAAGGAGTGACAACTTATTGTAACCAGAGGGAATGAATGGAATGAACGATGATTGATTAGAAATATTCTACATCTATAAACATTCCTTGAAATCAGAAATATATATTCTCTCCCTATAACCGTATGCGATCTTAATGCTTACAAGTATCGATTTCTTGCTACAATTTGTCTAATTCTAGTTTGTATTCCGATGCTTTGTATCCTAATACATCAAACGTGTGATCGCTGATCCTGTCAAACAGAATTATTCAAACTACTGAAACTATGCAAACTACTGAGAATGTTCTCAACTACTGATTACATCTCAGAGAATGCATAAGTACAAAAACATAAAACTACTGAACTACAACTACTGAAACTATAACTACTGAAAAGTAAATTACAAGTACTGAAAGGAAACCATCACAACTACTGAAGTTAATGACTTCAGCTGTTGTGACAACTACTGATCACTTTGGTCTTCAGTCTTTGTCTTCAGTCTTTGTTCTTCAATACTTTACTTTTAGACTTTGTCTTCAGCTGATGGCTTCAGACTTTGTCTTCAGTACTTTACTTTCAGACTTTGTCTTAAGTACTTTACTTTCAGACTTTGTCTTCAGTACTTTTCTTTCAGACTTTGTCTTCAGACCTTGTAATCAGCTGATGTATTCAGCTATTGAGATCTTCTTCAGCAGTTGTAATGTCTGTGGGACGCAGAGGTTTTTCTGATCAGGCTCATTGGTTCTTTTGGTCCATCAGGTACTGAATTCAACTTTTGTACAACCAAAGGCATTGCTCATCAATTTAGTGCAGCTAGAACTCCTCAACAAATGGGGTTGCTGAAAGGCGAAATAGAACACTGATTGAAGCAGTAAGAACGATGCTCGCTGATGCTAAACTGCCAATCGCCTTTTGGGTTGAAGCAGTTAACACATCGTGCTTTGTACAAAATCGAACTTTGATTGTTAAGGAAAGTAACATGACACCTTATGAACTACTCTTTCATAGGAAACCATTTATTGGATTCCTCAAATCATTTGGTTGTCCAGTCTCAATATTAAACACCCGAGATCATTTAGGAAAATTTTCATCCAAGTCTGATGAAGGATTCTTTGTAGGTTATTCTTTTGTTTCAAAGGCTTATAGAGTGTTCAATCCTAGATTGAACATTATTGATGAATCTACAAATGTTTAATTCAAGGAACATTCATTTCCCAAATCTACAAATGCTCCTGACTGGTTGTTTGATATTAACACATTTACAAAATCATTTGACCAATTTCACTTGTCTGATACAGGAAATATACATTCAAGTGATACTTCATCAGCTATAGAAAGAAGAGATAATTATCCACTGATTCCACCTACATTTGATGAACACATGAATGAAGATGTCCCTCTTCAAGCTGATCCCATCAGATAACTGTCACAAAACCTTAGTGTTTCTTCTGAAGAATGTCCCAGCCTGGTACCATCTTACTCAGATGAGTTGTCAAATGAGATCACAAATCAAAAACAGGCCTCTCCTCCAGTTGAAACACAAGATACATCAAATGATGCAAGCAATCTCAATGTTGTTGAAGATGTAGCAGTTACTAAAACAGAAGTTGACAATCTTCATAATTCAACAACAGTACAAGATGAATGTGCCTCAGACCATAAAGAACTGAATGTTTCCAATCTTGATGTAACTATTGCTAGTGACACCATTCCAACCATAAGAATACACAAGAATTATCCAGTTGAAACCATTATTGGTGATCTTAATGAGAGGGTGACAAAAAGCAAGTCCAGTATTGCAAACATCTGTTTGTTCTCATACTTTTTATGTCGAACAGTACCCAAAAACATCAAAGAGGCTCTTCAAGACAATAGCTAGATTGAAACAATGTAGGAAGAATTGCTACAATTCAAGAAGCAAGAAGTATGGAAACTGGTGGATCTTCCCGAAGGACAATACCCTATCGGTACCAGATGGCTGTACAGGAAGAAGACTGATAATAGAGGGATAGTCATCAGAAACAAAGCATGACTAGTGGCACAGGGATACACTCAAGAAGAAGGAATCAACTACGACGAAGTGTTTGCACCTGTTGCCAGACTAGAAGCAATCAGAATCTTTCTTGCATATTCTGCGTCCATGAAATTTAATGTTTATCAAATGGATGTAAAGTGTGCCTTCCTGTATGGAAAGATTGCTGAGGAAGTCTATGTGAGTCAACCACCTGGCTTTGAAGATCTAGATTTCCCTCATAGAGTTTACAAGCTTGACAAAGCTCTGTTTGGTCTCATCAAGCACCAAGAAAGTGGTACGAGACTCTATCATCCTTTCTTCTTGAACATGGGTATAAAAGAGGAAAGATTGATCAGACTCTCTTCAGAAGAAAAAGAGGAAAAGATATGCTGCTAGTTCAGATCTACATGGATGACATTATATTGGCTCAACAAACAAGCAACTCTGCAAAGAATTTGAAGACCTTATGCACTCAAAGTTCCAAATGAGTGCTATGAGAGGACTCACCTTCTTTCTAGGGGTGCAAGTCCAACAGACAGCAGATGGAATCTTCATTAATCAATCAAAATATGTAGAAACCATGTTGAAGAAATTTCACTTTGTTGACTGTCAGTATATTAGAACTCCTGTGGATACTAAAGTGAAGATTGGACCGACCCTGAAGGAAAATTAGTGGATCAGACTCACTATCGATCAATGATTGGTTCACTTATGTATCTAATAGCCAGTAGGCCTGACATTATGTTTGGTGTTTGTGTGTGTGCCAGATATCAAGCTGATCCAAAATAGTCACATGTGAATGCAGTCAAGAGGATATTCAGATATCTGAAGGGCAAACCAGCTCTTCGGTTATGGTATCCAAAGGATGGAGAATTTAATCTCTATGCTTACAGAAACAGTGATTTTGGAGGATGCAACTTCAACAGAAAATCCACCTCTGGCGGTTGTCAATTTCTTGTCCCAGACTAGTATCCTGGCAATGCAAGAAGCAGACAAATGTATCTGTGTCCACAACAGAAGCTGAGTATATTGCTGCATCAGCATGTTGCTCTCAAGTACTCTGGATTCAAAACCAGATGCTTGATTATGGTTTTAACTTCTTGCACACACCAATTTCTATTGACAACACATCAGCTGTCTTTATAACTAATAATCTAGTTTAGCACTCAAAAACAAAACATATTATGATTAGATATCACTTTTTGAGAGAGTGTGCTGAAAAAGGTTTAATCAAATTAATTCAAGTACCAACTGAAAATCAATTAGCTGATTTGTTTACCAAGGCATTTGAACCTAGTAGGTTTGAATTTCTGGTTTAGTTAATTTGCATGATTAACCTTTACTAAAAACCATGAAAAACATCAAAAACAATTAAAAACATCAGAAAACCACAAAAAGAAATCAAGTTTGATGAAGAAAAGAATTCTATGGAAATGATATAATTACAGTTGTTATTTCATTCACTGTGATTAATTTCAAAATGTGAAAGACTGAATGACTTACCAGATATGTTGGTAGGCTCAACTTGGAAGAAAAGATACATGCAGTGATGAATTAAAGACTTATTCAATTGTGAAACACTCATCACAAAGTACAGGTATGTATTGGCTTATCTGAATGCATGTGTGTGTAGTAGCCTAAACACACTAGGTAATGATTTTATGAATCTCTTTCACCACATCATGTTTTATCTTTGTTTTGCTAAGCAAAGACCTGATGAAACTTACACATAGTGCAGATGTTATGATCCAAAAGGTTCCCAATGTGGAACACATCCAAAATGGATGAATCAACAAAGTAATACATTCAAGTGAATGAACAAAAGAATCCTATCATGGATCACCTTCTAAAGTGAAGTGAAAAGAATCCCAATGTGGATCATCATGAAAAAGGATCAAAGTAAAAGAATCCCAATGAGGATTAGTGAAAATGAGATTTCATAACTTAAGTGACCTGGTAAGAAAAGCTGTGAAAAAGTTCTACCATGCATTGTATAAGGAGGGTTGATCAGTCCATGCTTATGTGTGTGAGGTACACATTGACTAATTAAATCAACCAAAACATGATAACATTCATTTGCATCAAAATATCAACCAGGTATGAGTTTAAGAGGACACACATACCTTCAATCTTCAAGTTCATGATCATGCCCGTTTAATCATAAAGGATGCACAAGTGTAATGTAAGACTGATATGATCCCAACAAAGAAATAATTCTCTTATTATTAATAATCAAAATAATATTCAGAAGGTTTTAAATCTTTAAGTTTCTATCCAAATATGGATATAAACTTTAGGGGGAGTAATTTAAAATTTTTGAGTAAGTCCAAATTTTTGTTTATTAACTTAACTTTGAAAACAAAACAAAAAGGATTTTGGTTGGTGTTGTTGCAAAAAGTCATACCATTATATCTTAGCTTATGCAGATTCTTAGAAGCATGATAAGTCCAAGATCTGCCAAAATTGGGAAACTTGTATCAATTCTGACATACAAGTCATTCCAAGCACGAATTGACAACTTCAACAGTCAACTTCATAAGAAAAATCAATCAAGGACAAATCTTCATAAGATGAATAATCAATTCAATCACATTAACTTTTGATTAAGTTCAAAAGCTAATGCAGGTAAGTGCATTGGTTAATGCCGGGTGAAGGTAACCCATGCATGTAACTAATGCGGGTAACAGTATATTTTCAAGTGCAACTAATGTGGACAATGATTTTACTCTACCACATTAGTGTGAAGAAAATGTGGATTTTACTCTACCGCATTTGCTACAGTAATCAAATGCGGATGAACATCTCTCTCTCGCATTTGCTACAGTGCAATGTTGACCAAGTATTGTCAACCGCATTTGGTGTAGTCGCACAAATGCTGAATTTGTTCTATCGCATTTGCTACAGTGTACAAATATGGATAGGATGAAACAAGTAACAACACTACCGCATTTGCTATAGTGTCAATGCTGATGAACAAAATCACAAGTTATTCTTCCGCATTTACTACAACACTAATGCAGATAGTCAATGTTCTCAAATTTTAACTTCCGCATTTGCAACAGTACATAAATACAGATAGAATAAATCAAAAGTAACTTCCACATTCACAAAAGTTACCAAATGTGGACTGTCAAAGTCAAAAGTTTGTCTTTCGTATCTGCTATAGTCAACAAATGCGGATGACCAAAAGTCAAAAATTAACCCTTCCGCATTTGCTACAGTGGTGACCGCGTTTGCTCTTAAACTTGTAAAATCTTTCAAAATGCATTATTTGACTATTTAAAGGAATTTAAACGGGTCATTTAATACTTTTCAAATTTGAGAGACTTTATAGTGAGACGAGCGCAAACGCACAGTACACCATCTTCGATTATCTTCATCATAAACAATCAAAGATTTTCGTGTGATTCCACTCAATCGAATCTTGTTATCGATTCTGAAACCACATTTCTATCTGAAACAAGGTGAAATTTCCATAAAATTTTAATCAAGACCTAAGTTTCAGATTGTTAAACCTAAATCAATCAATGAACCAACTGATAATGAAGAACACAAAAACATGTCTTATTGATGTAACATAATACACCTTTTCGACTTTAATGAGCATGCAAACCAACAGAAATTCTTATCATCATGAAAACCTTGATATTCATGTTTGTTGTAAGAACAGAGCATGATGAAAAATGAAACATTTGTAACAATCAGTGAAACAATATATCATTAATGGTTCAAACATAGAAACTGTGATTGTTAAACAAGAAACTCACCATTTGCTAGGACAACAATACAACAGAAATGTCAAGCATTCATCCTTGTCCATTTAAAGTCAAACTGATAACTAACACACATTTCTCTTGTGTAGATACATGGCAAATCTTACATGGAGCAAACTCCATAATGTTAGCGGTTATTTAAACCCTGATGTGCCTGAAGCTGAAGGACTTAGAGATATGATCAGATTCTTATCTTCCACAAGGGTAGCCTATGCTATCACTATGAGACCCACAATCTGTGAGAATCTCATCAGGTCCTTCTGGAACTCAACTGAGGTAGTTGAAGTGATGGTGCTAAAACATTAACTGGGAGAATCAACAATGATCTCACTTTGAGTATCACTGAAGATTCTGTTAGAAGATGCTTACAATTTGGTGATGATGCTAATGCTCATCTGGAGCTAGATGATGAAGAAATAACCACATTTTTTGCTGAAATTGGTTATGATGGAGGATATGAAGCAAAACAAATTGTTAAAGGATTAGTTGATCTACTTTGGAGATTCCTAATTCATATGTTTCAACACTGTTGTCCAAGAGAAAAATAGGATGGATGACATTCCAGTCCTCACATCCTCTGCAATCTGTGCTCTCTGCACCAACATGCCATTTAATATGTCTGCCTATGTTTTCAATGGCCTGATTTCAAACATTCAAGAAGGGAGAAGATACAAGTTCCAGATGTATCCAAGATTCATTCATTGCCTGATCAATGAATCATTCCATGATGTTGCTAATAAAGGACCAGTGATATTCCACACTATGATGCAAGATCTTAAAAATACATTAAGAAGAGGGACCAAGAAATTTTTACAGTGGTGCTCACTCACCTCTTCTTCCATGGATGATTCAGCAAATAAATCAAGAAGGTCAAGCACAAGAACAAGCTACGCCACAACCATCACCACAACCATCACCACAACTATCACCACAACCATCACCACAACCAACACCACAACCAATACCACAACCAACACCACAAACAACCCCTCAACCATCACCACTATCACCTTATCATCACTCTCCAATATCACCACCTCATCAATCACCTATATCACCATACCAACCTTTGCCATCCCATGATCACCCTGCTGAAGTTGAAGGATCAACTAGTGCTTCTAAATCATCCAAATCATCTTCTGATGAGGAGGATCATCATACTCAAACGCCTGCAAAAAGAGCAACTTCTGAGACAGCTCCCTCAGAGAGCTTTGCTAAATCAAATGTAAATAGGCCTGATGAAAAAGATGAGTTGATATCTGAACTGTTGCAAAAGGTTGAAAGAATGGAGCGAATACTAAATAGAAGGCTAGAATCATTGATGATAGAATTCTAGAGCTTGATGAAAAGGAGCAGGAGCTGAAAGATCTCAAAGAAAAACATAAAGTTGAAATGAAGGAGAAAGAAAAGGAAATTGAAACTTTAAATGCTGCACTTAATCATTCAAGAGATGAAGTCACTGGACATGTTGACACTCTTGCAATTCAAACAATAACAATGGAAGAACAAGAGAACATTATAGAAGAACAAGCTGAAATCATCTCTAACCTTGAAAAAGAAATTGATAGCAAAAACAAAAGAATCTCTGAACTTGAGCTGATAATTGAGATTCAAAGAAATAAAGTGGATGATGATAAGAAAGATGAACAAGAAAGGTTGATGATGATGAACAAGAAAAGGTTGATGATGAAGAACAAGAAAATGTTGATAATGATGATAACAAGTCTGTTTCTAACAATAAAGAACAAGAAGGTGATACAAGTCAACCAAAGCATGAGGAACAAAGTCTAGAGATGGTGATACTCTGGAAAAACCTATGCTGCTCACACTGAGAAAGCTGAATTTGAGGAACTTTTTAGTGCTTTAGACAGCTTCACATCTGAAGAATTCAGTGTAGATGATGACTTTTGGGATTTTGTAAACAATCAAAGAACTGATTCTCATCCTATTGTATTCATCCCCAAATCTCCAGTTCCCTTGGAGAAAGAGCTAAGCATACAGATTGTCCTGTAGTGTTGTTAACTGAAGAACAAAAGGAAAATATAAGAGAAATGTGTGAAAAAGAAAGAGAAAAAGAAAAAGAAATAGAAAAGGAGAAGGAGGAAATAAAAGTGAATGATCAAGAACAAACCACACCCAAGAAAATGTCTGAAGTTATTGAAAAGGGTGAAAATTCAAGTTTACAACTTCAAACATATTCTAGAAAAAGAAAATATCTAGCTGAAAAAGCTAAGGGTAAAAGACCAGTGATTGAAGAAGAAGTGTTAAGAAGAAGAAAGATGATCCAAGAAGCCTAGCTGCTATTGCTGAATTTCTTGAGGAGCATGAGTAGGCTGAATCTGAATTAAAGAAACAATCTATTATCATTGATCTAGAAGAGGGAGAGATAGCTGGTGGATATGATGCTGAAAAGGATGTTCATATGGATAGTCCTATGAAAACAGAACAGGCAGTCGAAGAAATGGTGTCAAAAGCCCAAACTGATGACTTAATGATCAAGCTATGTTTCTGATCAATCAAGGGTATGATCCAGATGAAGTATTTGGAATGAGATATGATGGAATGAAGGAAGAGGAAGATAAAGTGAAAAGGCTGCTTGATCCAAATATTGAAACAGAATATGAAAAAGTAATCACCAAAGATGCTCCAATGCATAAAGAGTCTTCTATGAAGAAACCAACTGGGTATGAAAGACCATTGCCAAGAAAGGTTCCCCTACCCAAGCTGTCTTCAATGAAGAAATCATCCCCAACTCATGAACCACTATTTCCTGATCCTTATAGTATGACATATAAGGAAGTGAAGGATTACCTCACCAGTCAAGGCTTCACCAAAAGAAAACTGGCAAACATGAAGACTAATTCACTAAAATATGCTACACTTAGGTTGATAAATGATAAGAAAGAAAAGTTAGAGCAGTTAAAAGAGAAGTGCTCAATAAGAAGCCAAGATCAAGAGTTTCTACAGATGACATGAATCTTACTCATAAAGATCAAGTTTATCTTGCACCTGTTATTTACAAATATCTAGAGTGGTTGTTGAACCCTCCCAACAGAAACTTCAGGAAGGGTTGACCACTGCTGAGATGATCAGAGGAGTATCTACTCCAAAAGGCAAAACAGACCAGAAAACTATTGCCTGGAAGTATGATAGTTCATGGAATATGTCTATGGTTAAAAGGATATCTAGTCGAGTGCAATTTTTTTACAGAGTACTCTGCTTTGGTAAATGCATTTGAGATTCATGACCTGAAAGAACTGGCTAATCTAGAGCTAATCAACCATAATGCCATGTTTAGAGGATATGAATTTGAAGGAATACTCAAAATGTTCAAGAGAACCAACAACTTCAATTCTTTGAAAGCAACATGTATGATAAAAGACAAAACATTCAAGAACCCTCTAGAAATGAAACAGACAAAACCAGCTAAAGAAGTAGTGTTTCCTGAACATAGAGTGAAACCTACTGAATCATTGAAAAGAAAAATGGTAGCTGGTACACATTCCTCAACACCAATCTCAAATGTTTATTATGATGAGAAGACCTATGAGTTGGTGATTGAGAGGAAGTGGGGAGGCAAAGAAGGTGTTGAAATCAGATTATTCGTGGATATGAAGTGAGATTACTGGATCAATCATATATTCAATACATATACACAAGGCACTTCAAAGAGATATCAAACAAATTGGGTTAAGAAGATCTACATTTCTTTCTAAAGTGTATCAAAATATTGAAGATGGCTTATGATCAGATTAGTGCTAAGAGGGAGAAAAGGAAGAAGAAGACGACACCTTTATAGTTGGGCAACATTGTCAAACTTGAAGTTGATGTAGATGGTTCTCTCTTGATTCACAGGGATGGGCTATCAACATTATCTATTTGGGAACCAATTCTCTAAAGAAACTACCACTTGAAGCCATTCATGATATGAGCAGAATGAAGATTCATGTACTAAGCAAGGACAAAATGTTAGATGCTTAAGATTTTGTCAACATGATCAAGGCAATTTTGGATCCAAGACAGGCAGCACCTTTTGCACCACTAAAAGACCCAGCTAAATCATCACAACATCAATCACCTCCCAAACATTAAGGAAAACTAGGCTCTATAATCCTTAGGGGGAGTATTGTTGCACCCTGAAAGGATCATACATGCCAACTCAATGGGTGATTTGATGATTGGTCTGATGGAATCCCTCAAGTCCAAGAAGAAATGCGGATGAAATTCTGCTAAGGAAAAGAACAAATGTTGTCTTCCACATTTGTCAATGTGGAAGACATAATGCTAATGCGGACAAGTATTTACTCTTCCGCATTGACTAATGCAGAAGACTAAAAGTTAATGCGGACAAGACTTTGCTCATCCGCATTTGACAAATTTGGATGACCGAACAAATGCGCATAAGTATTTGTTCATCCATATTAACCAATGCGGATGACCAACATACTAATGCGGATGATCAAGTGAAGAAATGCTGATCAAGTTAACTCATCCGCATTTGTCAATGCGGATGAACAAGTAAAGATGCAGATGAAGACTTAGACTAGTACTGATGTAATAGGTCAGGGGTAGTTTAGTCATTTTGTAAAAGGCATCTTGTCTGCTATAAATAGAATAGATACCTCGTACATGAGGTGACGGCTGATAGATAGAGAATTTTTGTTGTAATTATTCTCTGTAATTTATCAACTTTCATATATACAATACAAAAGCATTTATGAGTAATTTTCTTGCATTGAATGTTCTTTGATTGTGTGTTTCCGCCATTCAATCACTGACTTGATTACCATATTCGATTCACAGTAAGAATCTCACTCTTACTCATCCCAGTCAATTTAATCCATTTTATTAGAAATTCCAAAACAATCTTTGCTAGAATGTTTTGTTAATAAAAACATTTTATTTAAACTTAAAAAATTAAAGAAGATATTTGGAGGATTTGGAAATATTGAAATTTTAAAATAATTTTTATATCATTAAAATTTTGTAAAATTGGTTTTAGGCTAAAAACCTTTAAAACTAAAACATGAGGGTGCCCGGGTTTGAACCCGGGATCTCATGTTTAGGAGGACAACAACTTAACCAGCGAACCAGGGCCTCGGCCTTGGTTTAGCTTGGTTTTTAAAAGTTAAAAATACAACCCCTATGAACTCCCCCAACCCATGAACCCTAGATTTGTTTGAGCCAAAATTGACAGCAACAACGTTGTTGTCGATGCTAAAGATCATGGGGCTTTGTCCCCATGTTTAATCGAATATATTGGTGTGTTTGATTACCCGAATGATGATGCTATGATGATGAACACGTCGTAGAGGCAGACCGCGACCAACTCGTGTCCATTGATGTGCACATATTTATGATAATCAAAATAAACTCGAGGGTGGCTTCGGATGTTGTTCTAGACTCAAAGCCCCTTACTAATTTCAACTCTTTATGTGTAGAGGTTAGTATTCAAGTAAGTTGCAGATCGCGATGTTTGTGCAATTCGTTGGTGATGATCAAATGTGTTTTGGGTAAAATTTTGTTTGATAATAGTGTGGTATTGACTAATCCATTGATCAGGTAACATTTAATTGGATTATTATTGCGTTTAAATGGATGAACGGTTCGAGGATTAAGGTGACCTGTTACTCGAATCATTTGGATTCATAACCACCTTTAAAATGCAATTACAATGTTTAAAAGTGTTCCATTCATGTTCACACATCGGTGGGCAACGATTGGGGATTGATTTGTGCATTTAAACATGTGAAAACGCCTTGCCGGAGTCCGGCCGGAGGTGGCCGGACCGGCTGCCGGATTTGCGGGGTGTTCACCAGGATGGGTTGGGTTTTAAATGAAATTTACACTTAGGTCTTTGTAATTTCAATAATTATTTATTTTATGTCCAAACTATTAGTTTCAAAATTTACCAACTAGACACCAAACTTATTATCCCATTTTATAATTAAGTAGTGTCTCTTAAAATTTTATTGAGCTAATAAATAAATAATGTAAAACTTTCCTTATTATTCATTAATCTCAAAATCTCATGTTAACATTAAACCTTAAAACTTTATAATTTTGATAAAAACATTAAAATATATGTTTATTTCTATGTTGAAACTCATAAATGACGACTAAACTTTATAAATTTATAACCTTTACTTGATAGATTATCAAATTATTATTATTTTGTTTTAAATGATTTAATAAATAATAAATAAATAAATAAAAATTATTTTTATTTTTATTGATGCCACTTCTAATTCATATGATTTATTAAAATAACATAAGTTTAATAAAGAAAATTATATCGTATGAAAGTTCAAAAATAGTTCATGTTTAGGTTTTAGCTCGGAAAATGGCGGTATACACTGGAACAGACAGGAGGAGAATGGGCTCCATTATAGAAGTTACTTGGATCTCCTTTTTGATGTACTTGTAGGACTTGGCATCATAATGAGGGATATCCAAAACTGGTCTTCAGGTACAATGTCAGGAAATGTTTCATTGATGAGATATTATAGGAACCTTAGGTACATTAGGAACATGTGTCTTCTTCCTTCCTGAATGTTAGAGACTAGACTATTGAACACATAGGTAGACATGTTAAATGGCCTATTGTGCATAAAGCACATATAGCTAATGATGTGACTACATGAATATCATTCCATCCTGTCTTCCTCTTTGACAAACAATGTTGGTAGAGGTGAATTAGGAACCTCCACTGTAAGTCAACCAGTCCTTTCACTATCTACTTGCCTTCATATCCTCCTTCATAACCAATGTTGGCAAAGTAGATAGTGATTTTATCATCTTCAAGCTCAAGAGGTGTGTTTGCATCACCACCAAACGGTAGACACTATCTCACAATTTGTTCAGTGATGGTAGAGAATGCTCATCATTGATTCTTCCTAAAAAAGTCTTCTCACCATCTACTCTGTCACTACAGCAGTACTCCAGAAAGACCTTATGAATCTTTCATAAATGACAGGTCTAACTGTGATAGCATGAGCCACTCTTGTAGTATAAATGAATCTGATCATATCTCTAAGACCTTTAGCCTCAGGTACATCAGGGTCAAGATAACCACTGACATTGTGGAGCTGTCTCCAGGTAAGATTAGCCATGTACCCTGCATTAAAGGCATATGAGTTAGATTGATGAAAATATTTACCAGCATATAAGTCATACATTATGCAAGTTTCATCAGTTTGACTTTGATGGTCAAAGATGAATGTTTGAAGGTACTGTTTTATAAAGCTTGATATTATCAAGACTAATCACTGCAATTTTGTTTTTCATGTTTGCAGAGATGATTTTTGATGTTGGTAACCTCTAATCAACTTTTATTTCAAAATTTGATTTTAACATTTTCAACTTTTGTTATGCTTTGTTCATACGATGAACATGACTTGGAAGTTTCCTTGTCGATTGTTATTCTTCTTAGTTTGCATGCTCATTGAAGTCGGAAATGATCATCTTTTCTTAGATCAAATCTGATTTTGAGTTTTCTTTATTGACCTAGGGTTCTAAGTTCATTATCAGTCCAAATGTCCAACATTTTAGGTTACAAAATTTGAAGATTTTCACCTTTTGTTCGATACTAATGTTGTGTAGAATCAAGGATTGGGACAAATTAGATGAAATGAATCTAAGAACTCATATTGTTAATGGTGGTGATGATTGATGAAGAAGACAAGTGTGTATTTCGCTTGGCGCACTTTAGACTCTCTCAAATTTGAAAAATATTAAATGACCTTTTGAAATTGCTTTTAATAGTCAAATGATAGCTTTTACAAGTTTTTTACAAGTTTCAAAACAAATGCGGTCAAATTTTTATTGCGGAACGGTTTTAAACATCCATATTTGTTTACTGTTGCAAATGCGGAAGTAGAAAACTTAAGAATTTGGTCACATTTGTGTACTGTTGCAAATACGGAAGTGAAACACTTCAAGATTTTGGCTATCCGCATTTGTGTACTGTTGCAAATACGGAAGAACAAAGTTAATCAACATTTTCTTACTGTAGCAAATGCGGTTGATCAAAGTTGATCAACATTTGCTCACTATAGCAAATGCGGCAGAGTATCATTTCCACATTTACTTCAACAAATACGGTTGGACAGTTAATTTGTCTGTATTTCTTGCTAATCATCCATGGTGACAGAAGAGATTAAGCACTTGTTTATTCATTTTTGAAAGTACATGTAAAGTGTTGATGTCACACACATCCACAAGTGCGGATGGGTAAAAGCAAATACGGGAATGAAAATATCATCTGCATTAATCAAATACGGTAGAACACTTTTGTTCTGTATAGGTTTTTAACACTTCAAACTTTTCATGCATACTTGTTAGACATAAATGCGGTAGAGTAAACACCTTATCCGTATTAGTTTCACTTTGACATAACGTTACCCGCATTGGTTATATGCATGGGTTACCTTCACCTGCATTAACCAATGCACTTACCCATATTAACTTTTGAACTTAATCAAAACTTAATATTTCTATTTTGGTTTTTCTTGTTATGAAGAACTATCTTTGATTTAGTTGTCTTATGAAGTTGTTGTCTATTGTTGTGGTTATTAATTCTTGCTTGGATTGACTGTATGTCAAAAGTGATACAAGTTTCCCATTTTTGAGATACTATGGTATAACGTTTGCACTAACACAAACATTCTCTTTTTGATTTGTTTTGAAGTTTTAAGAAAGTAATTTAAGATAGTAAATATCCATACAAACTTGTCTAAATTTTAAATTACTCCCTTTAAAGTTTATAATCACATCTACATAGAAACTATAAAGATTTAAAACTTTTGACTATGAAATATTTCTAAGTAATTTAATTAAATATTTTTTTTGTTTTTGTGATTTAAGAAATGAAGAGAAGTATACCTTTTGTTGGGATCATATCAATTTTACATTACACATGTGCGTCCTTTATGATAAAATGGACATGTTTATGAATTTATTGATTGAAGGTATGTTTGTTCTCTTAAACTCATACCAGGTTGATATTTTAATACATGTGATATTTATCATGTTTTGGTTGATTTGATTATTCAACATGTACCTCACACGCAAAAGCATGGAATGATAAACCATCCTTTTGTAATGCATGGTAGAACTTTTTCACAACTTTCTTGACCAGGTTACTTAAGTTATGAGATCTCATTTTCATTGATCCTCATTGGGATTCTTTTACTTTAATCCTTTTCATGATGATCCACATTGGGATTCTTTTCACTTCACTTTGGAAGGTGATCCATGATTGGATTCTTGTGTTCATTCATATGGAATGTATTGTTTTTGTAGATTCATCCAATTTTGATGTGTTCCTTATTGGAATCTTTTGGATCAATACATCTGCACTATATGCTTGTTTCATCAGGTCTTTGCTTAGCAAAAGAGAGATGAATCTTGATATCGGTGAAAGAGATTCATAAAGTATCATTCCCTGGTGTGTTTAGGTTACTACACATACATACACTTAGATAAGCTAATGCGTACAAATACTCTGAGATGAGAGTTTCACCATTGAATAAGACTTTAATTCATCACATCATGTATCTTCTCTTCCAAGTTGAGCCTACCAACATATTGGGTAAGTCATAACAGTCTTTCAAATTTTAAAATTAAGCACAGTGAATGATATAACAACTGTAAATATATCATTTCCCAGATATTCTTTTCTTTATTAAAATTGACTTCTTATTGTGATTTTCTAATGTTTTAGATTTTTTTTGATGTTTTGGTTGGTTTTACTCAAGGTTAATCATGCCAATTGATTGAATTAGGAATTCAAACCTACTAGGTTCAAATGCCTTGGTGAATAAACCAGCCAATTGATTTTCAGTGGGAACTTGAATTAGTTTAATTACCCCTTTTCAGCACAATCTCTCAAAAAGTGATATATGATTTCAATGTGTTTTGTTTTTGAGTGTTGAACTGGATTATTTGTAATGAAAACGGCCGTAGTGTTGTCAATGTGAATAGGTGCATGCAAGAAGTTGAAACCATAATCAAGCATCTGGTTTTGAATCTAGAGAACTTAAGAGCAACAAGCTAATACTACAATATACTCAGCTTCTGCTGTTGAGACAGATACGTTTGTCTGCTTCTTGCACTGTCAGGAAACCAGTTTGGGACCAAGAAATTGACAACCACCAGAAGTGGACTTCCTATTAAAGTTGCATCCTCCATAATCACTGTCAATGAAGGCCTAAAGATTGAAGTCTCCTTCCTTTGGATACCATAAACCAAAAGCTGGTTTGCCCTTAAGATATTTGAATATCCTCTTGACATCATTCATATGAGATTCCTTAAGATCAGCTTGATATTTGGCACACACACAAACACCAAACAATGTCAGGCCTACTGGCTGTTAGATACATAAGTGAACCGATCATAGATTAATAGTGAGTTTGATCCATTGATTTGCCTTTTGGATAAAGTCCTATCTTCACTTTAGTATCCATATGTGTTCTAATACTGACAGTCAGCAAAGTGGAGTTTCTTCAACCTTATAAAAATTCCATCTGCTGTTGTTGGACTTGCACCCCTAAAAAGAATGTAAGTTCCCCTATTGCATTATTTTGGAATTTTGAATGCATAAGGTCTTTAATGTCTTTAGAGAGTTGCTTGTTTGTGAGCCAAAAATGATATCATCCATATAAATCTAGAATAACAACATGTCTCTTCCTTTTTTCTTTACGAAGAGAGTCTGATCAATCTTTCCTCTTTCATATCCATGTTCAATAAGAAAAGATGATAGTCTCGTACCACTTTCTTAGAGCTTGATGAAGACCATACAATGCTTTGTCAAGCTTGTACACCCTGTGAGGGAAATCAGGATCTTCAAAGGCAGGTGGTTGACTCATATAGACTTCTTCAGCAATCTTTCCATATAAGAAAGCACACTTCACACATCCATTGATAAATAGTAAACTTCATGGACGCTGAATATGCAAGAAAGATTCTTATTGCTTCTAATCTGGCAACAGGTGCAAACACTTCATCATAATCAATTCCTTCTTCTTGTGTGTAACCCTGTGCCACTAGTCTTGCTTTAATTCTGATGAAAATCCCTCTATCATCAGTTTTGTTCCTATACAGCCATCTGGTGCTGATAGGGTATTGTCCTTCGGGAAGGTCTACCAATTGCCATACTTCTTGCTTTTTCAATTGCAACAATTATTCTTAAATATTTCAATCCAACTATTGTCTTGAAGAGCCTCTTTGATGTTTTTGGGTACTATTTGGCAAAGAAAGCATGAGAACAAACAGATGTTTGCAATACTTGACTTGCTTCTTGTCACCCTTTCATTAAGTTCACTAATAATGCTTTCTACTAGATGATTCTTATGTATTTTGGTGGTTGGAATTAAGTCACCAGCAATTGTTACATCAAGATTGGAGACATTCAGATCATTATGGTGAGAGGCACCTTCATCTTGTACCATTGGGGAGTTATGAAGATAATCAGACTGTTTCAGTGACTTCTATAGCATCAACAACACTTTGATTGCTTCCATCATTTGATGTTCTTTTTGTTTAAACTAGAGGAATAGCTTGCTTTTAATTTCTGATCTCAGTAGATAGGTCTTTTTAATGTGATGGTAACAAGCTAAGACTAGCTTCAGTTGAAACACTTTGATTTTGAGATGGTTATCTGACAGGATCAGCTTGGAGTGGAATGTCTTCATTCATTTGCTTAGTAGAGGTAGGAGGAATCAATGGAAAGTCATCTCTTCTTTCTACATGTGAAGAAGGTTCAACTGAATGTAAGTTTCCTGTATCAGACAAGTGAAATCGGTCAAAGATTTTTTAAATGATTCAATATCAAACAACTAGTCAGGACCATTTGTAGATTTGGGAAAGAGTGTTCCTTGAATTGAACATTTGTTGATTCATCAATAATGTCTAATCTAGGATTAAACACTCTATAAACCTTTGAAATAAAAGAATAACCTACAAAGAATCCATCATTAGACTTAGATGAAAATTTTCCCAAATAGAGTCAAGTGTTTAATAATGAGACATGACTACCAAATGAATTAAAAAAATCCAATAAATGGTTTTTGGTGAAACAATAGTTCATATGGAGTCATGTTACTTTCTTTTACAATAAAAGTTCGATTTTGCACAAAGCACGATGTGTTAACTTCCTCTGCCCAAAAGGTAATAGGCAGTTTAGCATCGGCTAGCATTGTTCTTGCTGCTTCAATCAGTGTTCTATTTCGCCTTTCAGCTACCTTATTTTATTGAGGAGTTCTAGCTAATCTGAATTGATAAGCAATGCCTTTGGTTGCACAAAATGAACACGTCTTTGTTTTTAAACTCAGTTCCAATATTACTTCTTATTGTTTTGACCTTATGATCAAGTTGGTTTTCAATTTTTGTGATAAAGTCTTTTATTATTTGGGATGCCTCATTTTTATGATGTAAGAAGAAAACCCATGTGAATCTTGAAAAGTTATCAATGATCACCAAACAATATTGTTTCTTTCCAATACTCATAACATGAGTTGGTCCAAACAGATCAATATGAAGTAGCTTTAATGGAGTATTGTTTGTGTCCACCAGCTTTGGTTTGTGAGAAGATTTATGTTGTTTTCCTTTGAGCCACGTTGAATAGTAATCAACAAAGTGAAATTCTTTTTGGGAAAGACCAATGACATGGTTTCCTTTGACCAATATGTTCATGTTTTTAAAGTTTGTGTGCCACAAACATCTATGCCAAAGCTAAGACTCATCAGATGATTCTTAGACAAAAGACATGTTTCTTTTATTGGTGTTGTAGAATTCAGGTTTAAGACATAGGTGTTATTCTTCCTCGGAGTGTTTAGGACAACCCATTTTTTTGAGATCTGAAATCCTGGTTTCAGGATGTATCAATGAGTGTTGGTAAAGTGAGTTGAATATTTCTTGTAAAAGATATGAGAATGCTTAGAAGATTGAAGTTTAGTTGTTCACAGTAGTTCACTGTATCAAATATTAGCATCCCATTTGTCATAGATCCTTCACAAGTAATTCTTCCACATTAGACCTATATGGATGACCCTGCAAGCACAAAAGAACTAATTAGAATATGGAACCCAAGCCATAATGGTCTTGGGTTTCCCGTTTCTATCCATGATGGTGACCTCTTGATACTTTCCTCTAAATTGTGATCTAGTTAGAGGTGACGTGGGAAATTGCTTGTGATAATTTGATTATGTCATCTCATCAACATCAACTGAAGAGTCAGAGGAGTAATGAAACATTGGTCTCTATTCTTTGAAGAAATTTAACCCAGTTTTGACTATCAAGCATAATTTTAGGTTTGGGAAGATCAACTTTTGCTTAATGTTATGATGTTTGTTTCTTTGAATCTTTTATATATCCTTCATGTTACTCCTGTCATTATTTGATCTAGACATCCTAAATTGATTGGTGTGAAAATGACTCTTGACATTGGGTTTCACAGATGATGTTGTTGAGATGGGTTTGTTTTGAGCAATTCTTAATCCCTTCTGATTAAAGTAACAATTGGATGTATTGTGATTGTTTATATCACACACTAAACAATATTTTTTGAAATAGCAGTTTTTAATGGAATGGTTGTTCATGTCATAGATAGAGCAGTATTGATTGAAAAAGCACTCTTCTGTTTTGTGATTAAACATGTCACATATGTCACAATACATATGTTCATTTCTTGAATTTGTTTTTGCTTTAGCAGACTTAGTTGATTTTCCTATCTTGAACTGAGTCACATTCTTTTGCTTAGGGGAGGACTCAAAATCAGCCTTTTTAGTAGTTTGCTTCATAGCACTACTTTTGTTAACTGTTCTGGGTTGTTTCGTTTCCTCAACCCTTTGTTTACTTCTTGCTTAAACTAACCAACGTGCTCCTTATTACATATGTCAAAACCAACTCATTGTCTTAATTTTGAAGATTGGGGGTCTGACTGAATTTTAGTGTTGAAATTAGTGAGCTCTTGTGTTTCTTTTGTAGTGAGACCTTTTCTGATTTGCTTTAATTTTTTGGAGATTTAATCTCATTATCAGAACTGCTTTCAGCAGAAGGTTTCCCTGATTTGCACGAATTTCTTCTTTTGAAATAGCATGTATGAATTTCAAAAAGGGGACAATGGCCTTGATTGCGCTTGTTGGTTTGATGATACTCAATCTCTGTTTGAACACTCCTTGATTTTAATTGGGTGACCTAATTTGATTTTATCCTTATTTGTTTTGATGTAAACACTTGGTTTTTAAGGATTTGTGACCTATTTTACTATTGTTTTGGTTCAATAGCATTAAGTTCAATTTGTTTTTTGAGTGTAACAGATTCAGGCATGACAGTGTAGTTGTCATCGTATGGTGGAGGACAAGAGTTATACCCAATCCTAAACATATCTTTGGGATCCTTTTGAGAATCATGCATCTCTTGCAGCTTGACTGAAGAAAGTTTAAACTTTTCTAGTTTCACTTCAGTAAGTGTTTGTTTAGCTTTAGATTGAGCTAGCTTTTTAATCGGTTGTTCATTCTCAGCTGCAAGAGTGTACTTTTCACCATGCAATTTTTCAATGTCCGAGATGAGAGATTTAATTTTGATTTCATAGCCTTTTATTTCTCTCTTAAGCATCTCTGACTTGACCTTTTCTTCTTTTATTTTGTCGGTCAATTTATGATTGTGCTCTCGATAACCTTGCAGTTCAGTAATGCATTTATCACTACAAAGGTTAGATTTTACCTTAGATGGAATGGAGATGGACCATCATTGATGTGAGCCATGAGTGCATGATTTAGGAATTGAGGCTTTACTTCCTTTGCATATAAGCTCCAGTCACATACTCCATCTTGCTTAATAACAAGAGCATTTGCAGATGACTGACTGCATCCATGAGCTTGATTGGTCAGTTGAGGTTGAGTCTGATAAGTTTGTTGGTGTTGTTGATGATGATACTGCTGTTGGTGATTGTTAGGGTGAAAACTTGAGCTTTGTTATGAAGATGACTGGCTCTGAGAATTTCTTTGAAAGTTGTTGTTTCTTCTTGGAGCGTTACATTCTCTAGAGAAGTGGCGAGTCATGCCACAATTGAAGCACTTCACCTTGGATTTGTCATATCCAAGCTTGGTGTTTTCATTAAGGCTAAGTTTTCTTCCTTTTCTGAAAAAGTTCTTGGCTCTCATTCAATCATAGCCATTTGCCATTGCAAATCCATTTCTTCTGCATCATCTGGATCCATTTCTTTCAAGTCTTCCTGGATCAGATGTGCAAAGGTGAGTCTGCCTCCCAAATAAGCTTCAAAGCTAGCAACAAATGCATTGTAAGTTGCCTTTTGTTCTTCTGATCTTGTATCATCAGGAGTATTCGAAGGAGTTGCACAGAATCCTGATGCTTGAGATGATGTTGATGGCTTGTTGGTTGGTGGAGCTAAAATGAATCCTGTAGTCTTCAATTGATCTCTCGAGAAAAGAAAATCATCCTCCTCAGTAATGAATGCATTTTCCACAGACTGAGAGTCTGAATGAAACTTATATGCTTCAATCACTCTGGGTCCACCTAGGTTTCTTCTTCTTTCATCAAGCTCCAATGCTTCTATCTTGGCAATCATTATATCCAGGGTGGTACTCTCAAGATCAAGAGTGTTTTTCAGCATTATCACATTTTGTTTCCAGTTTTCTTGAAGTCTTTGTGAAGCATCTTCTTGTTTAACTTTTTGACTTTATAAGTTACTCCCATGATCTCTAAGTCATTTACCAGCTGCACAAATCTATGCAGTTGTTTAGAGATGGACTCCCCCTTGGAATGATGTAATGTATCGTATTGATTAACAAGCTTATCCTTGTTAATTTCAGCAACTTCACTGCTTCCTTCACATATAATCAGTAGTGCATCCCATACCGCTTTAGTAGTACCATACTTTTCAAGTCTTTTCAACACATCCATGTTTAGTGCTTGAATGAGTATGGAGTAAGCTTTGAGATCAATCTTAATCTTCTTGTAGTCATCATCATCAAGAGTCAGATCCTCAATATGTAACGCCCCGAATAAAGTCTAGGCGAGCCAAATAATAATAATGGGATTAGCCAAGATTATTTTAAAAAAATAAGCGGGTAATGGAGTATGGACCGAGTAGTCTTTGTGGGTTACGTGTTTGGCGAGTTTAAGGTCCCGAGAATGCCCGGTATATATAAACGGATCAGCTTGAGCAACTCTCATTTGCAACTCAACACCCTAATTCTAGAGAGAGAGTGTAGAGAGAGAAAATGGAGAGAATTGAAGATTTAAGGCTTGGTTGATCACGAGATTGAAGATCGGTGTTTGTGGGCATCCAAACAACAAGAAAACTCCAAGAATCCAGGTAAGAAACATCATTTAATCTTTCATTGTGATGTAAACCCGAATTCTAGGGCTTGGGTTTTTGAAAGTGGCAAAGATTTGCCCAAAACTTACGTTTTTGTGTAAGAAAACATATAAAAAGCTTAGATTTAGCTTCATGGATGATAAACCAAGGTTTTGGGTGTAAAAGATTGAAGTTTTGGGTTAGAAATAGGGTGGTTCATAATTTTCAGCCCGTTATGCGAAACTGGGTGTTCATCCAGTGAAATTGTATTTGTCCAGCGAAACTATGGGTCTTCCTGCGAAACTATAGTTTCACAGGTAGTTTCGCAGACATGGTTTTCCAACGAAAGTTGGGTGAAATTGGAAGCGAAACTGGCATCGAAGATGCCAGCAAAACTACTAGCGAAGATAGCAGTGAAACTGCTGGCGAAACTGCTCGCGAAACTAGTAGCGAAACTGTTGGCGAAACTAGTAGCGAAACTGTTGCCTGGCAGCGAAATTAGCATCAAAGTTAAACAGAAATTAACTCATTGGAGTGTTAACTTATCTGCAGGCTGTGTAGTGCAACCCTTGCTTTGAAAGCTTGATTGAGAAGCCGCTCATTGAGTATAGGTGAGTTCTAGATCCCCTATTTTAAAGGTTTTGAACTAGTTTGGGGCTGGAAATGCATACCAAATATACGCTTTAAATGACCAAGATTAAGAGGTTTTAATGGGAAGATCGATTTTTCTATGTCAGCATGACCCCAGCCAGGGGCGTTGCCCCTTGGACCCCACTAAGGGCTACTGCCCCTAGGAGCCCGCTGTCAGGGGATGCCGCCACCGAACCCCCGCTGTCCCGCGGAGGATCGGTTATGTTTGATGATGATTTGTGCTTGTTGTGCATATGTATATGTATGTGAATGTATGATGCATGATATTTATGATGCATGATGTTTATGATGATGTGTGATGGTATATGTTATGTATGATGATGTGTGGTGATGTTATGCTTATGTATGATATGTTTTCTTATGTTTCTTATTATGTATTATGATGTGAATTTACGTGGTGTGATTATGATAATAAACATAAAGTATTATCTTAACGAAGCGAAAGATTTAAGATATTAAAAGTGGAACATAATGAACGAATGAAAAGTCTTGCAAGCAAATGAAAGGAGGTTCACAACTTGTTGAGAGTTGTTAGCTCAACTTTGTGTTTACAGCGTGTGATCTTAGCTAACCCTTAAGGGTTCACACACAGGGGGAGTTAGTCTATGTGACTACTCCATACATGCGATATGTGTGATATGGGGTCCTTGTTACTTAACCCTAGATGATATAGCTTTGTGCTGAAGACGGGGTTTAAGTACAGAACCTAGATAGAAGTGAAAGATAATAAATGTACGAAAAGTGTGTAAGTACGAAATGTGTGAAACGTGCGAAATGTACGAAACGAATGATGATGAAGATAATAATTATTTCCTTGAATGTACGTATGATGTGTGATCATGTGCGATAGTAAAGAAAATGTTTTAACGAATGTAAGGTAATATATGTTTTTGTAAAAGTAGAACTCACTCAGCAACACTGACTTTTATGCATTTTCCAATTGGCAGGTAATGTTGCTGAGGATGTCATGGGGCGGCTACTTGGCTTATTTTGGATGGCATTCTTTTGTGTAATGCTTTTACATTGTAATGCGAACAAACAATGTTTTGTAACGAATGTTGTATTAACTTGCAAAAGCATTTATATTGAAATGAAAGTTATTTAAATATTTCTGCTGCAATGTTTTATTAAAGCTAATTTAATTGTATTTATATGCGATGATTGACTACCTGTGAGCATCCCGGGAACGGGGCTTTACACAATAGGTATTCTTGAGGTTTTGTAAATGGAAACTTGATCAATAGATAGTGTAATAGGAATGTGTGGCCTCTTGCATATTGAGATCCAATAGTCTGGATCTACACATGTGATGTAATTCATGAATCTGATTTTCTATTGCTTAAACTCAGATTTATGTTTAAGCATGGGAGGTTTTGGAGTATGACCAAGTTCTGAAAAATTACGTGAATCCATTTTAACAAGGTATTTGTAAATTGTTTAAATGATGATTAGATAAATTTTAAGTTCAATTAGTCCAACTGGTCCAAATAGTCCAAAACAGGCTTAATGAATCAGATCTGTTGATGTTTCTGAGTTTCTGTTGCAATTTTTTTTGTTTCAACTGTTCACAGCTTTGAATATAAAGATGACTACTTTGTTCTTGAAGGTGAGAACGTATGAACAGTTGAGGAGTTTTCTGCAGTTTACTAAGTAGAGGTGATAGAACACTCTATTAGCAACTCAATCACCGGATCAATCGAGTTTTGTTCGGATCTTGGGTAAATCTGAAAAAGAAGCGAGAGTCAAAGCTCTCATACCAATTGACTAGGTCGTGAGATTGATATTCTCACTAGGATCGAATATGATGATCGAGTTAATGATTGTATGGCGAAATCAAACAATCAACAAACATTCAATGCAAGAAATACTCATAAATGCTTGTTTGCATAAATAAATGTGTTTGATTACAATAAATGCTAGGGTTTGAGCATTAAACAGTAATAATACACCTTGATAATGTAAGACACAATATATTCTAATTGTCTATCAATAGTAACCTCATGTACGAGGTTTTCTATTCTATTTATAGGCTGACAAAATGTATTTTTACAAAATGACTAAACTACCCCTGACCTATACATCAGAACTAGTGTCTTCATCAACATTTCTTTTGTTCATTCGCATTAACAAATAAGTATGAGTTGGACTTGATCAACATTTCTTCTTTTGTCATCCGCATTAGTAATTGGTCATCCGTATTGAGTAATGCAGATGAACAAATACTTGTGCGTATTTGTTGTCCGGCTATCCGCATTTGCAAATGCGGATGAGCAAAACTTGTCTACATGTCTTTATGCTATCCGCATTTGTTAATGCGGAAGAACAAACACTTGTCAACATCTGTTCTATGTCTTTCGCATATACAAATGTGGTTAGCAAATACTTAGTGTTCTGTACAAATTCTTCATCCGCATTGGTTCTTGACTTGTGGGATTTCCAGCAGAACAACCATGAACTCACCAATTGAATTGGCATGTATGATTCTTTCAGGGTCCAACAAACTCTTTCTTTGGCATTCCACTTACCAAATCATTCTTAATAAGTTTATTCATATTTTTAAAAGTTTACATGGCACATTCTTTTATACCAGAAGAAAGACTCATCATTATTTGCTTTAGATAGAAAGCATGAACTTCTCCTGAGGGAGATGTTTCTTGTAAATCTATCTTGTACATGTTCCTTCTCCTAGGGGCTTTGAGCAGGATATGCTCATGAGGAATGACCACCCCGGGCCTGAGGACAATGCACTCATGCTCAGTGAAGAGCATGTTATGACTCTAATCACAAAATTGGGATACACTCAGAAGATTGTACCCAAGCTCCTTAACAAAGTTTACCTTCTCAATGTTGAGCTTACCATTTGTGACCCTGTCCCTTCCTGTAATGTAACCCCCTACATCTCCTCCAAAAGCAACAGGTCCTCCATCAATTCTTTCAAACTTTTGGAGTAGTGACCTATTGCATGTCATGTGCCTGGAACAACCACTGTCCATGATTGATACATTCTTGCTTCTCTTGAGCTGTTCATGCACAAAAGAGATGGTTAGTTACATTAGGAAAACCAAGCCTCATTGGTCTTGGACTCATCAAAAGAAGTTGAAGACAATGCAACAGTAATTGATCCTATAGTCAAGCTAGAAAGATCATTTGCGGAAGTTGATGAAGAACTCTCAGCCACTTGGTCTTTCTTTGACTTCCACACCACCTTTGGAAGCTTAGAATTGACCTTCAATACTTCGAAAGATTTATTGACTTCAGAAGTTTTGATGACTGGGCCTTCGGAAGATCTTGCTTTCACTGCAGTAGGCTTCAGTACTTCAGAAGTATTCCCTCCTTCCGAGACCAAAGTTTCTTTCGAAGGCAAGTTTGCACTTGTCTTCTTCTTTATTTTTGAGCTTCTGAAGGAAAATGATTTTCCTTCCGAAGCTTGCTTCTTCTTCTCCAAACTCTTAGAAGTTTCTTTCTTTGTTATGTGGAGAGTACTCTTTGGATTGTAAACACATCCTTAGAAAGGTGAGAGGTACTCCCACACATAACACAATTCATTTTCTTCCTTCTAAGAGTCTTCTTCTGTGAAAAAGGTTTAACTTGATCACTTTCACTCTCTATCTTCATCTTCTCAAATGATGTGGCAATTCTTTTGGGATTAGAACTACCTTTGGAGCTTGATGGTTCATGTTGTACAACAATGGTGCACAAACTATTAGCCTTTTTGTTGATGATGGGATGATTTGGACATGAACTAAAACTCTTGTTATTGGAGTTCAAGTTTGTGTCCTTAGCTTTAGCCACTTCAAATCCTACAGAAATAAAGACTTGTTTCTATGCAGAGTTAAAGGTGGCCTTGATCTTTTGGGCCTTCTTGGACTTTCTTTTGGCCTTTCTGATCAAGTTCTTTCTCTTGGACTTGGTCATCCTAACAGCTTTACTCTCCTCAAAGGGTTGGTGACCTTTCTTAAAATGCTCTTCTTCACTCTTCTTAGAGCTATTCTTCACCATATCCTCTTCATCCTCTTCAGTCAAGGGTCTATAAGGGAAGCTCATCTTCACAAGTTCCACACCTAGAAGATCTTATAGACAAGATTATGTGGGGAGATGCTATCTCACAAGATCCCAGTCCTTGCTTATTTTGATAACAAACTTTTGCATGCAAGGATGAGGATATCATGTTCTTGAAGGTCTCTTCTTCAAGAACACATTTTTTTGCCCTGGCTTTGCTGATCACAAGCTCAGCCTGGCATTCAATTAACTTAGTTATGAGGTCTTTTATCTGAGTACTGTAGTTTGTGTGCTCATGTTTAAGAGTTGAAATGATTTTCTCTAAGTCCTCTATGTTTAGTTTATAGTCATTTTCAACTATTTTGAAATCAGCTTTTAAGATATATAAGGACTCAAGATCAAATTCTATTTCTAAGTTATAGGACCTGTATCTATTAACTTTAGCAATACATTCAGGAGTGCAAAGATGTTCCAATACCTTGGCTTTATCATGGTCAGCCATGAGTGCTTGGTTTGGAGATTCTTCTTCCACCTGAAAGCTCCAGTCAAAGCCTCCTTCTTTAATAGCAACAACAACTTGCTGCTTTGGATTCTCATTTTTGGGAGCTCTCTCAGTGTAGTTTGGTCTGGCTTGAGTCTGACCACCATTTGCTCTTGGTGCCTTACACTCTCTAGAAAAGTGTCCCATCTGGTTACAGTTGTAACACTTTACCTTGCTTTTATCCAGCCCAAACTTTCCACTGGCTGCATTGCTAGGAAACTTCCTCCCTGTCCTCTTGTAGAACTTCTTGGCTCTATGAGTGAGACGAGCCATTTGCTGAACTATCTCCATATACTCCAGATCATCTGGATGGATACAATCCAAGTGTTCATCAGAGAAATTAGCCACAACCTTTGGAATCATACCACCACCAGTAGTAGAAGAGGTGCTTGGTATGTAAGGTCCTTCAACAACAAAGTCCCACATCCTGGAGTCTTGAGACTTGATAAAGCCTTCCATTCTTTGACACCAACTATCAAAGTCTTCAAGAGTGATGAATGGAGACTTTTTCATAGTTCCAGTTTCCATATACGTCTGATGCAGCCAAAACATTCAAAACATCCAAAGTCTCTCTGCATGCATGCACCAAAACACTGAAGTAGAAATGCTTCGGAAGTTTTACAGCTTGCACTAGAAATATTCTAAGTGTAAAATCTTCCGAAGCCAAGACTAACATCTTCTGAAGCCAAAAGTGAAGTCTTTCGAAGCTTCAAGACAAAGTCTTCGAAGCCGAAAAGTGAAGATAGATTTCTTCCGAAGACTTTTATGAACATGCTTTTATTTGATGTACTTACCATAAAGCTGGACCACCTTTCCATTGTAACTCTGTTTAGTCACCAACTTACATGAGTTGGTGAAAAGGTCCATGCTTTTGGTAACTATACATTGAGGTCTTGAGTCTTAGCTTTCTACTTTATGTACTTAATCCTTTTTGTAATATATTAGGATGTAAGCTATGACATGGCATAGTCACTAGTCAAAAGGCAATCTGCCTTTTGACTCTACATTTGATTTTGTTGTCTAGTATTATGTATCTAGCTAGCCTTCAAAGTATGGCCAGCTGTAGGATGTAGTATATGTGTCTCAAGTACTTGTAACTTTTAATTATGCTTTGTAATACTTTGTAATAGAACTTGAGAAGCAATATACACCATTCTTGAACCCAAATATTTTTGTTGTTTTGCTATCTTGTTCTGTCTCTCATTTACTTGTGTTCTTAGCACCTTTTATTTTAGTTAACCAGTTTCCTATTTGATCTGTTAAGTGTTCTAAGGAACTATCCTCAATTGTATTGTTATGTTGTAAAATCCATTACCCCTTCTAACAGTCCTTCAATATCTCTGTGTATGTGTGTGTCACACCCCAAGTGATCGCGAAATCATCGGGAGTGGACGAAAGTTAATCAATTGCTCCTAGCACATAGTATTAAATGCATTGAAGTAATATTAATTTCAAAATATCATTAATAAATACTAACCAAAACATTAATTACAATCAAACAATACTCAAATAAACAGAACAAATGTCTTTTATTAATCAATAATAATCACATAGTAATAGATGTAACTTGCATGTAATAATATCCAACTAAGCTGCATTTTCTGAAATCGTATGAAAAAGTAACAAGACGATTAAAGAATTAGCCGGTGAGTAAACACAGGTTTTGCATATATATATATATATATATATATATATATATATATATATATATTATATATATACACACACATACATACATATATGAATTGATTAAAATAACTAAAACAATTCAATTTATATGTCAATATGAAGACTGAAAATGTAATATTGTAACATAAATCACCACTGGAATAACCATATGGCATGAGTTTGTCAAACCAATAGATCTATCATTATTGTAGTGGTTATAAAAATTAATAATTGTGTTAATCTCCAACTTATCTAACTATGAACATATAATTCAAGTAATAACATAGTATGTATTGAATTGAATTTTGAATTATAGTAACAATGAATAAAAATGATTGAATAGGTACCATATGAGTTTTTAATATATAAAAATATAAAATAAGCTATGAATACTCACTTGGTATTTAAATACAATTTGAATTATGACAATGCAAGATTAGACACTAGTGTTGTTCCTCACGAATCCTACGAAATGGTGTCGAAGTTAGAATAATAATGATTTAAAGACTAAGTATTGATTTGATTTTCAATTGAGATTTGGGTTTGATAAAAAGTTAAATAAAAAAATCTAATCTAATCTATATAACTAGATTAAATAAAATATAATACATTGATTAAGTAATTGAGTTTAAATAATAATAATAGACTTATCAGATATAATTAAAACATTTTATTTATAGAATTTGAATGGATATTAATGCATGGAAAATAAAATAATTAATATAATAATTATGTGGTCAAAATAACTAATTAATAATAAATAACTAAATGATTTTTAAAAATATTATTTTTAAAATTTTAAAATAATTTAGGTTTGATTCAATGTAAAGTTTTATAAAATATAAAACTTATAAATAAATTTATAATATTTTTATAACATTTAAAACTTTTAAAAATAAATAAAATGTGAAATTATATTTTTTTGAAAATTTTAGAAATTTATAGTTAATGTTAGTTATAAAAAGTTTTTATTTTAATATAATAATATATCACATATTTTCTACATTAACTTTTAAAAATAAATATAATTCAAAATGGGGTTAGGACTATCCGGGGTCTAAGCCGGGTCACCCATGTGGATATGCATATATTTACCAATTGCCCAAAGGCCCTGAATCTATTTAAACTCGATAAGAAAAATATTATTTTTAAGGTAAATTGGAATTTAATAATCTATACAATTAATTACTCGCTGATAGTAATTCATACTATTAATTTGGTTGATAATAATCTTAACTTTCACTTTTATTACCAACTATAGTCTCATTAACATGATTATTAAATATATATATGCTTAAGTCGAGCCTAAAATAAATAGAAATCAAGTGAATGTATGATAATTATACTAGTAGGATTACCATTAATTAGTAATAAAAGTAAAGTTGAGATTACTACCAGCCAAATTAATAGTATGAATTATCATTGGGTAATTAGTAATAGTTTCGATTATTTAAATCTAATTTTTATAAAATTGAACATGAAATTGATCATGTTAATGAAATTAGAATTGGGGCTTTGATTCCCTTCATGTAATCGTGTGTGTGTATTCAGTTACTAGATCAAAGATTGAATTGGTGAACATAAAAGGAAGATAGTCATGACACAAGCTGAAATCAATTTGAGAGATGATGATAATCTAAACTGATGATTAGCAAAGCTTCAAAGAATGATAAGGATCAATAGCCCTCAATTAGTTCTAACTGATAGAATGTATAATTTGACTGAGTTGCAAGTGTAAAAGACAATGATCAAAGACTGATTATAAGGGATTTTGAGTGAAAATGTGAGTTGAACTAGATTAAAGGAATTGAATAAGATCTTTCCCCTCAATTATATAGAGTCAATTAGGTTGTTTCAATTCGTTCGACATAATGGATTGATTCGGTTTTTCTAGTTTAAATTGGGAATAATTTGATTGCTTAGTGGCCATTTGATGATGATATCTTCAATAGAATTATTGTAGCTACATTTCAATTGATTATTTGAATCAATTCTAATGATTTTTTAGTCGAAACAGATTAGGATTTGAATGCCAAGCTTCGGTCTCGATTGCAGGCTTAAACGGTTGAACACACCAATAGATAGATAGTGCTTTGGGTTTGATTTTGATTCACAAATGGATATAGGCAGTCGGATTGGTTGTATTTGATAAGTATTTTGGTTTTGGCTATCGCCGGAATATTGGCCAAATGTTTGTCGGAAATAGGGATCGACGGGGGAAGGAGGAACTGAGTTTGGGTTTTTAATTAAATTACAAAATAGCCACAGAGTTTTGAGAACTATTATTTCTGGTGAAAACTTTTATATTATAAGTTTTATAATTATATATTTTACCCTAAACTTAATAAAATTTAAGTTAATAGTAAATCAAATTATTTTATAAATTTCATAAATCTTGTAAACTTTTAAATTTAATTATTTATTTTAACCTAATAATTAAAGATTCATAATTAATAATAAAACTTTATAAATATATAAAATTTTAATGTAGAAAACTATAAAATTATATTAATTTTATACAAATCAAATAAATTGAATAATATTGTATTTAAAACAGTAAAATAAAGAAAATGATTTAAATAATGAACATGATTTACATCATTGACCCAAATAGGTTTGGTTTTATATTTCTAAATGGGTCACATGTTACATTGTGTGTGTATTGCAGGACATGTTATGGTTATGCAAAAGTTTCATGGTTGGAGAATGTTCATATTTACTAGATCAAATAGGGAACCACACAAAGTAACAAAGACATAACAAGTATAGAACTTACGAACACAAGTATTGGTTTTTAGGATAACGTATATTGATTTCAAGTAATTTTACAAGTGTTATAATGCTCAGTCCAAATACTGGTTGCATGAGATATTTTATACTACAATCTACAGCCGGCCCTACTTTGTGGGTCAGCTGGACATTAATCTAGACAACAAGATCAATGTAGAGTCAAAAGGCATATTGCCTTTTGACATGTAACTATGACATACCAGAGCTCATATCATAATATATTACAAAAAACATAAAAGTACAAGAGTGGAAAGTTGCAAACACATACACCATAATGTACACTTGATAAAAGTATGGAGATAATCACCAACTTGTATAAGGTGATGAGCATTCAGAGCTGGCAATGAAAGTTGTTTAGCTTTTGTCAAAAGTGTGTTAAGAACAAATGTCTTCAAAGTCTTTGGAAGAAATTAGTGTTCAAGCTTCGAAAGACTTTGTCTTCAGGCTACAGAAGACTTCATCTTTGCTTCGGATGATTTATGTCTTTGGCTTCAGAAGATTTTACATTGAGTAAATTTTGTTTGTGCATGGTCAAATATTCTAAAGTAACTTCCTTGTACTTCAGTTGCATGCTGAGAGATCTTTGGTTTGCGTCAGCCTCTAAGATAACTCTTACAAACTCCCTTTAGGTTGAGGCTACCAAAATTAGAAGATTACTATGAGTCTTGATCTTCTAATTATGTATAGCCATTATCAGAATCATAGCCATTCCTTTCTTCATTAGTTGGTTTGGATTCATTAGGCTCTTACAATATCTCCTTATATCCTAAAGATCATGAGTAGGGAATGATCTGGTTGTCGAGACTTGATAAAACACGAGTTAATTTATCGGTCTTAGCCATTTTTATTGTGTAAGGGTAAGTAAGGTTGTCTCCACAGGGAATATGTGGAAAGTGTTTTATTAATGCAACTTGATTAACTAAAAGACTCAAACTTTATAATTAAAAATTGAAACTTGGAATGGATTAATGACCACAATTGCATAAAGCAAGAAACTTTAAAACAAATTTACTTAAATAACAAAAGACAATTACTTCTGTGTTCCAATTCTACAAGATCAACAATTGGTACTTTTAAATTAGGGTTTGTAAGACACAATACTTAAAGATCTTAACTTTTGAATAAAATGATAACAAAGGAACAATCTTTAAATACTTTTTCATTCACAATGTTACCAATTCACTTATATCACGTTGCCTACTTTTCTTAATGATCTCACAATGCAAGGAAACTGAAAACTGATAATCGAGCAATCAACTTTATTTATAAGTAACTTGTTTAAGTTAATCCAAGCATAAATTTTCACTCAATCAATCCATGTTCACTATAAAAACCTAATCAAACATACCAATTGTCTCACTTTACAAGAATTGTACTCCCGAAAGCAATCAAGAGAACCTAGTCACGCATCATCTTCAATAAATCTTTAATCTTGACTTGGAGAATGTTTGTGGATGAGTTAGGGAGCTTTAGAACACCAAAAATCACCTAAAGTTTGTCACTTTTCATCTCCAAGAAGTTCTAGATCGAATTAGAGTGGATTTGTCTTAAATAAACTTGAAAAGCACAAAATTTGGTAAGTTTTTCGACATATGGGCGTATCATACGCCCACATGGGTGTATCATACGCCCACATGGGTGTATCATACGCCCAACAAAACCTTGATTCACCTAACTTTCTGCTTTTTCTTCCAAATACGCCACCAACATACGCCCAAATTCAGCATATTTTATGTTGGTACACCTAAATTTGTGCCTTTTGTTGTAACTTTTGATATTTACATCTTTAGTCCTTGTAGTTGCGTGTTTTAGTTCTTTTCATCCAAAATAATCCTCCTTTAGCTCCAAACACCTATAATTCAAAAAAAATATAGCTTGAACTCATTACACCATAATTATGATGTAAAATCAAGCATTTATATTAATTAAACACCAAATTATTGACACGTGATCATATCCCCACACTTAACCTTTTCCTTTTCCCTAAGCAAAGCTTTCAATTAGTTTCAAACTTTCATTATCAAATACATTCTACAATCCCTTATTCATTCTCAGCTTTGGTTCAAGGTCATACTCAAACTCGTATATAGTTTCTTTTAAACATATTTGTCAAATTTTTTTCAAACCAAATCATGTTAATTTGGATTTTAGATTTCCTAACCGAGCCTAATAGGCCTTCATGTTTTGCCCCTGCATATGATCACATTTTCTCCTAATACACCTAAAGTGTACATAAATCAAAAGGACTTTTATGGGTTTCATTAGGCTTAGGTAAAGGTAAGAAATTAAGGATAAAAATGGCTAAAAAGTGATGAAATCCAAAAATTGGATAAGGTTACCTTCTTTGAAGGTCTATTATTGATATCAATACATTTTGTATTTTGAGGCAAACATTAGCCCATCTTTTGTGATTTTTAACTTTTGTAGGGCACACTAACATTGGCCCTCTTTTGATTTCTCACTTTTCGAACGATATGATCTTTTTCAGCCTATATTTTCATATAGTTTGAAAACATCCTTATCAGCTTACCGAAGTACAAGACTTGGCACTTTGTCCATGTTTTAAGACATAATCACCTATCCAATTTGGATTTCATAAAAAACAAACTAGCATAGTAAAAGACTTTGTATTTTCTTATTTTCATCATGTATAGCATTGGGTACATAATGGCTTTCTTTTGGTTTCTAATGGATAATATTGGGTATGACCTGAAAAATAAAAATAAAAGGTTTTTCAATTCCTAAGGTTTGATCCTAATGCCTTTATCATCTTTGTGCATAAATTGGTTTCTTGTTTGAAACATTTCATATGATTTTTCTTTTAACTTTGAGAATTTAATGTGACATATACATGAAAGGTCCACCTTCTAGCTTATTACCCTTAGTTAGATAAATCTAAAGTCTTTTTCCTCTTTTGAGCATTAAAACAAATCTAACCATGACCAAGAACCAAGAACAATGCTTAAGTAGATAATTAGTTATTGATTTGTACATAAAGATTCAATCTTTACATCTTTTCAAGCTTACTTAGGACACGTTGTTCAAAAAATTTAATTTTTTAACATTTTGGCATTATTCTCATATGCTTCCCCCATCCCCACATTTAGGATACATTGTCTCCAATGTATATTTTTAAAACATTAATAACCATGGTGATAATGAATAAGCAATATAAGACTAGAGTACATAGACCTGATCATTAGTGAGAGTCTTCATTAATTGACTTGCACTCCCCACACTTGAATACTTGTGTCTGTTGCATGATTGAACTATAAAACAATATAAAGAACACACAAACTAATAAATAAAGTAAACTCATTTTCGTAGGAATTACGGTTGCATTTAGCATATGCAACATGCCTTTAAACCCCTTGGTAGACCTGAGTGGACGAGTTGTAGTCTCATGAGGGTTAAAGTGAACACACCCACAAAGTTCTAGAGTTGCCTGCCGCAAGCGTTATGTTTTTGGTCGTCAACCAGACCTTACCTGTGACCACCTATGGTGGTTCAATTGAACATTTTCTTACCACATTACCAATAAATGCTCGATAGTAGATATATCGAATCTTTTTTTCTTTTTAACAGTCTCCATGTCTCTTGAATAAATTGTTGACATTTTAAATCTACATTTTCCCATCACATTTCTAATGTATCCATGGTAGTTGACATGTCGGGTCCACACCTTCTTTCCTGTCCTTGGCATGTTTATAGAATCATTGTAGGCTCTCCTTTGAATAAGTTGTCCAATGTCCTTTATACTCTCTCTTCTTTGAACACAGGTCATTATCCCCTGGTTTGTCAAGTTGCATAATGAATATTGAAGAACTATCAGAACCACATGACAATATCTTAGTCTCTTGTTTGTTTGGAGGTGTTATCTCATTTATTATGTTTAAACATTCAACTCTTCACTCTGAAAGATCTATAGCCTCTTTATTCACTTTATTATCATAAGCATCAACCACCACTTGTTCTATACATGGATTTTCAACAACTAAAGTAATTTGTGTTGTATTAATCTCCATGACCTCATCCTTGACTTTAAAAGATGGTGAGATTACCTCTTCTAATTCTATTTTTAACAATAACGCGTCACGCTTGATAGTCAAGTAGTCAAATTGTTGTTGATCTGAAAGATGATGTTGTGACAACAACTTATCGATCTCGGGCAATATCAACTCCAATCAAGCAATAGTTTCCTCCTCCTCAGATTGATAAGCATTTTGAACTTGCTTGACATCCTAGAGAAAATGTTCTTTTTTAGGAAATTGACATTGATTTTATTCACTGTATGTCACCTCAGTGTATTTTTCATGATATTGGTTATTATTCTCCTAATAACTTGAGCTTGATGTCATCTCAGGTTTATAGGTGTTGCAATCCCAATCTTTCTTAAAGTCATAATTTACCTTTGACTGATAATATCCCTCATAATATGGAAAAGATGCATCGTAGTACGGATAAGATGATTGTATATCATCATAATAGACATCCAACATATATAATTTTCTTCTTGTATCTTCACACTTTTGCAAGTACTCAGAGCAATGATCTTGCACGAACTGGACTTTTGAAACTTGTACATGAATAATAAACTCTATTCATGGTGAGTTAAAAGTAATTGAGGGTAACCCGCAATACATAAAATATCTAGCGTAGAACCACACAAAACAAAACAAAAGAAAAGAAAACTAAGAAAATTATTGAAAAAAAACACTTTGCGCACTAATTACCTGGCAACACCCCAATTTGATCTAGTTGTCGAGACTTGATAGCAAACATGTTAATTTATCGGTCTTAGCTACGTTTATTATGTAAGGGTAAGTAAGGTTGTCTACATAGGGAATATGTTAAAAGTGTTTAATTAATGTGACTCGATTAAATAAAAGACTCAAACTTATAGAATTAAAAATTGAAAATTGGAATGGATTAATAAACACACTGCATAAAGCAAAACACTTTAAAACAAATTTACTTAAATAACAAAAACAATTACTTTCAGGTACAAATTCTACAATATCAACAATTGGTACTTCTAAATTAGGGTTTGTGAGAAACAATACTTAAAGATCTTAAATTTTGATAAAAGTGATAACAAAGGGATAATATTTTAAGACTCATTCATTAACAGTGTTAATAATTCACTTATGTCACGTTGCCTACTTTTCTTAATGAGCTCACGATGCAAGGAAACCGAAAACTGATAATCAAGCAACCAACTCTATTTATAAGTAACTTGGTTATATTAATCAAAGCATAAAATTTCATTCAATCAATCCATGTTCATTACAAAAACTTCATAAAACATACCAATTGTCTCACTTTATAAGAATTGTACTCCCGAAAGCAATCAAAAAGAACCTAGCCACACATCATCTTTAATCAATCTTCAATATTGTCTTGTAGAATGTTTGTGGATGAGTTAGGGAGCCTTAGAACACCAAAAATCACCTAAAGTTTGTCACTTTTTATCTCCAAGAAGTTCTAGATCGAATTAGGGTAGATTTGGCTTAAGTAAACTTGAAAAACACAAAATTCGGCAAGTTGTTTAGCACATGGGCGTATCATATGCCCACATGGGCGTATCATATGCCCACATGGGTGTATCATACGCCCACATGGGCGTATCAACACCCCACACAACCTTCATATGCCCAACTTTCTTCTTTTTCTTCCAAATATGCCCACTAATACATGCCAATACGCTGGCCGACGTATTATAAACCCAAATTCGGCATATTATACGCCGGTACACCTAAATTTTTGCCTTTTCTTGTAACTTTTGATGTTTACATCTTTAGTACTTGTAGTTGTGTGTTTTGGTTTTTTTCATCCAAAATAGCCTCTTTTAGCTCCATATACCTATAATTCAAAACATAAACAACTTGAACTTGTTCCACTATAATCATGATGTAAAATCAAGCATTTATATCAATTAAGCACCAAATTATTAACATGTGATCAGGGAGGTCAAGTATGTTCTGCATGAAGAATATTTATGGACCTCCTTTATCTCTTATGACATACTATCTGTTTGGATTTGGAGAGTACACCCAAAACAACATGGGTCTCTCAGTAGCAAGAGGCTCTACAACTAAGGGAATTGGTTGAGCAGCCTCTTTTGTTTAGCCGTTAGGATGTTCT